>JANHFL010007583.1:0-14982 GCA_032468155.1 Oxyrhabdium leporinum
TTCGGCTTTACGGCGTCTTGAAGCAGACGGATCCCAAAGGACCCGTCCTCGATCCAGCGTTCCCAAACCGGAAGTCCGAAATTGAATTTTTATATGTTATCTAAATAAAACAAATAAAAAAATAGAAAAAAACATTTTTTTCTAACCACATATGCATTTTTGTCCAACTTTTTTTTGCTTTTGGACATATCCACCACATGTGATAATATGTGCCCAAAGTTTGATTACATTTCCAAAATTTGGCGGACATTTTTTTAAACATTTTGGCTAGCTTTTCCGGTGGTAAGTGCCACCTATAGAACATTTTATACAAATTTTCCTTATATGTCGTTGCTATCATCAATTTATAGTTTCTTTCCCAGAGCTTTTGCCAATTATCTAATTCTATGGTATATCCAAAAAGTTTTGCCCAAACTATCATTGTCTCTTTTACCTGTTCATCTTACATTTTTAGGCTTAATAGAAAATTATATAAATTCTTAATTAACTTTTCCACTAACAGTATTTGATCAAGTAGCAATAGCAATAGTACTTAGACTTATATACCAGTTCACAATGCTTCACAGCCTACTGTAAGCAGTTTACGGAGTCAGCGTATTGCCCCCAACAATCTGGGTCCTCATTTTACCCACCTCGATATGATGGAAGGCTGAGTCAACCTTGAGCCTGGTGAGATTTGAACTGCCAGATTGGACGCAGCTCCTGTAATTTTTGTTTAGTTTTCAATTTCCCTTCTACGTTTAAACTATTTTTATATGTTAAAATTTTCTCCAAATTTACTAGATTTGGGTGAACAAGTGCTTCCATTGTTGAAAGCCATCCTGGTATTTTCATATAAACTTTTGCTTTTATCTTTCCCCATACTATAAATAGAGCATTCCCTACATAATGTCTCTGAAAATATCTATGAATTTTGTTCTTAATTAACCCCCATAAGGGGGTTAAAATCTTTGAAGACAAATAAAACTGGCTTATAGAGGCAGATGTTACAGATAAGCATAGTAATCAGTGGTGGAATGTAAACATTTACCACCACCGGTTCTATGGGTGTGGCTTGGTGGGTGTGGCTTGATGGGGGATCATGTGACTGATGTGATGGCCAACTCGCCATCACTCACAGCAAGATGGAGCAGCACCTTGTGAGTGACATTGAGTTGGTCACGTCCACTCAGTCACATGACCAATGCTGCAGAGACAGGGCAATTTCCTACATATGCCACAGCCTATCTCTTAAGGTACTTAACTTCAATGCTGACCACCGTCCGGCCCCGTGCAAAGGCAGCCAAGTAGCGCCAAAGGAAAAGGGCTCAACTCACCGGGCCCTGGTCACTCCACATGCTGAAGCCAGGTGGTGGCGGGCAGGGGGGATCATAAAGGGACAGACTGCGGTGGCTGCCTTCCAAGCAGCTTCACTGCGAAGGGAGGCATAAAAGTTCAGACTTGGTGTCTCCTCCTTCTCTGCCTCAAACATACACACAGAGCAAACACGCACATATTTCACGGTGCCGGAGGGACTCACCCACATGCCATCTCCTCACAGAAGGTCCCACTCCCAGTGCCAGATAAGTAGTGACTGGGCAGGGTGGGGTGAGCAGATGGGGTGGGGCAAGCGGGCAGGCAGGGAGGGGCAAGCAGCAAGCCAGCAGGTGGGAGGGGTGGGGCGAGCAGTGAGCTGGCGACCGGGTCGGTGGGGACTTGGCCAGCCAGAGGTAAAATTTAGCGGTTCTCCAAACTATTCAAAATTTTTGCCACAGGCATGCCCGAACCAATCCGAACTGGCTAGATTTCACCTCTAATGGTAATGGTGTAGACAGGAACTAATCTACCTTGCTATTGGTAAACTCTAATTTTAATAATTTTATTTCTTTTTTAAAAAATGTGTTCCTTGTCTATATTTGAAGTGCATGCTCACAGAACATTTAGTCTTTTTGGTTATGCTTCAAAATTATTGATCCGGACTGATAGATAGTCATGCTTCGTATAGAGATTATTTTTCATACAAATGAAGTAGATATATAACACTTGACATCTCCTCACTTTGAATAATATTGCGTTCCCTTGGAACTCATACAAATAAGGAAAGAAACTAATGCTTCAGTCAGTCATAGAGCAAATCCTTATGCTTAGCATGCAAAAAAATAGTACAATAGATTAATATTTGTCTTTAGGAATACTGTTTAACTATCAGGTATGATAAAGGGATGCATGTTAACTTGTAAGAATCAATTACTGCAAAAGGTCAACTGAGCCAAGAGAAAATTCATGGAAAAATAAAATCTGATACTGCAGATGCCACAAAAATAAAGACTTCATGAGCATGTATGTTTAGTGCAGAAAAGCATGTTCTGTGTAAAACATAACATTTTAAAATTTGTTTTAAAGTTTTTGGCAAACAGCCGAATCAAATCTAGTAATGAAATTACACAGGTCACAGTCAAAACAACCCACAGGTGGCACAATGGTGAGAAAGCTATAGAGCAGGGCTGTCATGCATCATGTGCTGGCCATGCCCATGCCTGGTTTAGCGAAGGGGAAAAAAGTCCCGATACATCACATGATGTATGTGAGTTTGACACCCCGCTATAGAGAATAATGAGAGAACCAAGGCAATTTCCAGATGCAATGCAAGTCTCTGTTTTCAGTGAGACTTATTAACAGATAAATGTACTTCACATTGCAGGCTCTGGCAGCGCTATTTGATTAAGCAACATATTGATGAAATCATTCTTCCCTTAAATCCAGGACTATTGGTCCAGACTATCCCAACCATCCCATGTGCTGTATATACAGTATAGACAGAAATAATACTTTGTGAATAAAGTTGTTAGTTGCTATTAGTTTCCTTCAGATATTAAACACAAAATCCTAGCACTGACCCACAATTTCTGTCTGCCTTCATACTGTATATTTCAGTCCACAAGACTTTCATTTAAATCTTGTTCAGTGTAGTTGTGCTATAGTTATCACAAGAGCAAAATCAAAACACAAGTATGTGGCAAAGAGTGACAAGGCTGGAAGCTAAAATAATTATTAGCAACAAGGGAAAAAGCCTGTAATTTTTAAGTTACAACACAATGTATCAGATTGGCAATTTGTGATTTCTCATGTAGTATGCAAATTGGGTTGGGAAAATGCATGCTAAATTTTAAAATTATTTTCCTAATGAGGTAAACAAGATTAACTCAAGCTTTCTCTGTGCTGCATTGCCTAAAAAAGAAATTACCAGTTTTGGTATAGCAAAAAATATTTGTTCTCCCTCTAACCTTGCACAAGATATTAGAAAAGTATGAAGTGGGGACAGGAATTATTGTGCAGTTTTAGATCATGTAGGAGCTCTTTTTTTCTGACATGTTAATGTATTTTCCTCCAATCAATGAGACAAGACAAATGTATGTCAGCATACTTTGCATTGCCTTCATTTTTAGCTTTATTCTTGCTTAACAACAAAGCTAGTGTGATTTAATGTAGAACAACTTAAAGCAACAGGTGACTTGCTATCACCTGCCAGCAATTGGTTGAAAACAATTGGTTGATTGTTAAAAAAACAACCATCAATTGCTTTCCTTAAAGCAGGAGGTGAAATATGACAGATGGCCCAATCTATGCAGTTAACCATCTGTCAACACCTGGTCATGAAATTTCTGATCAATGTGTTAGGAGGATGCAGGTATGCATTACTGAGCAGCATCCATTCCACCAATATCACAAATCAACTGCAGCCTCAGTTCTTTTCAGTAGATAGTAAAGTAAAGCAGGATAGAGATTTTGTGCTTCAGCTCATCTAAGTGATGGTAGGTGAGAAGACGGTCCCATCCATTTGATGGATCAGCAAAAGATTCACTAAAAAGAGTGGGGAAAAAGAGATTTAAAAATATATCTCCCCACTTCTCTGACATGCCCCAAAATAGGTAACAAATGAAGGGAGTGATATCTCCTCCTTCCAGATTAAGGAATGACCCAACCACCGCAGTGTAAGATTTGTAAGAAAATATAATGATAAACAAATGAATATAAAAACAATTCATAACAGCATATTCAGTCCAACTTTAAAAGGATTTATATAATGTGTTGTACAACAAATTTTCACATAGCATCAGAAACATTGTAAGGTAAGTCTCATGGAAATCTCTTAAGAGAAGCACTCTATATATGGGTGGACTACTGAAAAGACCATTTTGGGAGTCTTTTCTATCTACTGTGCCTCATAGAGTAAAGGTACCTAGAGGATTGTGAATTCTGGAAATTGGAGTCCACACATCAATGTTGAAAAAACAACTGGCATAAGCTTATACATTTAGGAAATGTTCTACATTCAGATAATTTTTAATGTTCCTTGCAGTATTTGTAAAACAGCAAAGCGAATTGTGGCTTCCTCATTCAAAAATTCATCACATTACTTGGAGCCATCTTGCATCAACTACAAAAGACTTGCAGGGATACATGATAACAGAGGTTGTGCTGTGCCTTTCATAGATTGCTTTATCAAAGTCTCTTCAGGATCTTTTGAAGTCATATTGTACAACCTGGCTTTTTGTTGTGCAAATGACATTAATTGTTTCCTCTTGAAAATGCCATCATTTGGTACCTTGGGGCTGTGTAAAGAATTTTTTTCTAGTAATGAGTCACCTCCTGATTTTCTCCCATATTTAAAAGCATGAAAAATTACTAGCATCATTGTCTCTTTTTTCCTTTGATGCCTTTGATACCTTCCAGTCAACATTCAGAATGCAAATTCATTAAGGACAAGAAACCAAACTCTTGCATCTGAACTCTGTAATGTGCTATGTACATCAATAGCCCTTTAGAAATTGATAACCATAGTGACATAATGTTATAAAACAGAAAACAAACAAAAAGAAAATTCTTAGATCAAAGTGGGCAGAATGATGGTGCACAAAGAAAATTTTTGGAAACATGCCACAAAATGTAAATGCAAATTAAAGCAGATATTATCTACATGTATTGTTTCATCTTGAACCAGCAATCTAAGATGAAGCAACTATCAAACAGATGGTTTCTCTTTCTCCACTGAACTTTGCCTCCTGTGTATAATTTCTTGCCTGGTGCTGCTAAAGAAATTCTTCAGGGAAGTACAGTATATTCTTTGCAAAGATATAAGTCCTTCAACCTGCTTTTGCTAAATATTTTTTCTTTTGTACTTCTTTTCCATGAATTTCATCTCAATCTGTTCAACATTCCATTTAGAATGCATGTGATTCTGATAGCAAAAAAAAAAAATTAAAAAAAAATCAGTGCCAAAATATGTTTAACTTTGGTTTTCATAGTTAACATCCATACAAGCCACAGTTCAAATATTTAAAATACTCAGGAGGACCTAGTGCTACAAAGAGAGCCGCAGTAAGGATATAAACAGAAATAAGAGAACAATGTATGACAGAGCTTTGTTTTGTTTTGCTAAAATTGCAGCCTATCACACTGTTGAAAGAATAAATTATTCCATTTCAGTGGTAGCTTGTCTCTCTGGAAGTGGGAGCTACAATGATAAAAGAACGTCAAAGTTTATTTGCATATATTTATGGCTATTTGACACTGCTATATAAATTCTCTATATGTAGAGTATCACATGTCACACATGAAGGTCTTTCCATTCATTTCATGCTAGAGAGCCCCTTTGGTCTGAAAATGCCTCTTAACAGTTATGTATTTGGGGTAGAGTCACATCAAAGTATAAAATTCCAGCTATAAATAGGAGTTTTGATACAGAACTTTTGAGCATAATATTGAAGCTATTCTTACTTTTCATCTGAGATTACTTTTTAAATAACTGCTTTAAGAAATATAGCATTGTCTACACAAGTGGCAGAGACATAAATCTGGCCCACATCTGCAACAACTAGCAATTTTATACATTTTTCTTTTTCTTTTTTTGAAGAAAAATTAATGTCATTTTCCCCTGTATTTTTTCACAGTAAAAGTTTTCATTGAAGGGAAAATTATTTAAGATTGTTTTGCAGAATTGTTTCAAGAGTAGCCTTTTACAAAATGTTTCCTACTTTTCCCCCAATGAATCTGAAAGTTGGAACTTTCTCAGGTTTAGAGGCAAAAGCTGAGATTTCAATATGCATATTGTGTTAGTTTTATTTCTAAAAATTTTATATTCCACATTTTGATTTAAGTATGCTTCGTGTTGGCTGTTTTTAAAAGCATTTGAAATGCTAACATCTTACATCTTAGACAATAGCTCTAATACCATAAAACATCAACATCTGCCTATCCCAGGTCCTTGGGAAGGACTTAATAAGAGAACAATGCCAAATCCTATGTAAACATCTGGCTGACTGTATGATGAATATAATAATTTATTAATATATTATTATTAAATACATTATTAAAAGAATCTATGTTGTCTAGGCGATGCTTATTGTCGAAGATGTAAGCTTTGCCAAGTAAAGTTGCCTTTTGCAAATGTCAGCAATGTTCAAATGATGTTTTGGATGTTTCAGGATTGCACCCAATATGCCTATTACTATTGGTATATTATCTTCAGTACACTGTCTTCATTGTCCTTCAGATAGATCTCTGCAGTTGTTCAGTTAGTAACATGGTTATTAAGTGCACCTGGCTTCCCCATTTATTTTGCTTGTCACAATGTCACAAAAGTTGATCACATGACCCCAGGACACTGCAACTGTCATAAATATAAGTCAGTTGCCAAACATCTGGATTTTGATCATATGACCCTGGGGATGTTGCAACAGTCATAAGTGTGAAAAATATGTTAAGTCACTTATTTCAATGTCTTTGTAACTTCGAATGCTCACTAAACAAATTGTTGTAAATTGAGAACTAATCATATTATATCAGTCAATGCTGTTATTTTACTTATATATATTTAAAGAAGCATCTCATTTTCATCACCATGGGTGATAACTGATCATCTAGGCCAGTGTTTCTCAACCTTAATATGTCTGGACGTCAACTGTCAGAATTCCCCAGCTACCTAGGGATTTCTGGGAGTTGAAGTCCAGACCTCTTACAATGCCCAAAATTGAGAAACACTGATCTAGGCCTTCTGATTTCAGAAGAAGACATATTAAAATGTATTAACTTTTAACTGAAATTCTTCCTTTTTGCCCAGGCAAAGATGAAAATTTGTACTTTCTAATCAATTTGCATATTTCAAAATGTCAGTGGTACAAATACCTATTTTTTTTTAAAAGGGGAAAAGGATTGAAATAATGAGAACATCTGAATGTTGTCCTTTTTAAAAAACATTATATGAATAACAGGATACCATTTATAAAATTGAGCACCATTAAAGCTCAAGCTGGGGAAGTGAATTAAATGGGTAATATACATTATATTTTATTAGGTTTACATTTAGTGCAATGCTATTTGTGAGTCATTTGACACTTGTTTTTAGAGCTAGGCATGCAAATTTGCTTTCCAGCTACAAATTATGTGATGAATACTGTGAAATCATATACATAATGTTCAAATTTTCTCTATAGCTTTTGCTCTGTGCTCTCTTTGCAGTTTTTAGTCGCATTTGATTTAAACTAGTATTACTAAGAAATTAGCTTTTGTTCTGCAAGTAAACCAGAGCAATCCTATAAAGAACTGATTTAGGATTATAAATTAGGAATTGTCAACACTCTGTAAATATGCCACAGTATTGTTACTAAATGTCACAGTGAGATAATAAGCAGGAAAAAAAAAAATATAAAAAAGAAAGTGGTTAGGTATCAACCTAAAATTATTGTGATTAAAAAGGCAGGAACATTTTCAAATGAAGTCTATTGTTCAGAAAATCGTGAAGGGAAAAGAAGACCTTATAACTTAGATAAAATTAACAAATTCTTTAAAACTATTTCATACATAACCAAAATGATTTTAGTGTGTAGGCAAGAAAGGTAGACAAAGATGAACTTATTTTCAAGTTGATTTTTTTTAGGGAAAACATGCATAAAATTAGTCTCAAAGGCAATACTAATAATGATACTTATTCTGGGCTCATAGATCCAGATGGCATGACTCTGTAATGAGAACAATTTTAATTGCCCTGTCTACTCTAAGTGCCCTTCCTTTTTTGTCATCAATACTCCGGGGCTCTCAAATAAAGGTTGGTCTCTCCTTTACCTCCTATCTAAGCAGATGGTAGTCCTGTTCATCTTTCTTTCCCCAAACAATTCAGAATTCAGCAGCTAATAATAGCTTTTCTTTGAATACTAAATTATTTTGTTCAGACTTATCTTGCTTTCACAAAATCAATTGTATTACTTTCATCACATAACCAAAACAGTACATTTATTATATAACTGTTTTTGATTGGAAAATCCAAGAAATAAAACAATAACGGGGAAAGAGCATCTACAAATTATTCCAGACTACTCTATTCCCAAATCACAGTTTCACATTTCAAAAGTTGGGTCATCTTTCAAGCTGGACACTCAACTTGCAGCATGCACCGGAGCACAGATTCATAAAAAAATGAAAGATGAGAGAATAAACTATCTGGAAAGTTAGAAACAGACAAATCTGTTGGGTTTCTTAGCAACATAATAGTTCAGCTCATAGTTTGAAGACAAACAATACAGTACCATAAGTCCAAGAAGGTCAAGTAAATATGTAATCAGTGAACAGAGATAATTTAAGCATTAGATATAAATTATGGGTTGGGATGTCATCAAGCTCTTCTGTACAGCAGCACTAATGTGTTGTTATCTAGTGTAGGCGGTAACTTAAATTATGCTGGCATAAAGAAAGCACTTCCAAGCTTTTTTGTCTTAACAATAAAACAGAAAAGTGGTTCTGTATGAAGCAGAAGACAAGCAGAGAAGAAAATGGATCAGCCATGACTTCTTTGATATCAATTATAGGCAGCAGCAGATCTGTGATTCTTCTGATGTCAGTTCTTCATACGAAGATATGATGCTCCTTGAAACTGAAGAACAAAGGAGTAATTATCTTTCTTTCCTCATCACTTTTCCTGCAATCCATAGCATGTTTTTTCAACTTTTTTTTCTTTCCCACTCAGCTGCTCTGATCAACTCTGGATTGGAATCTGAGATGGAAGTAACTATTAGTAACTTGAGAGAAAGAGGGGTGTATACAGCCATGAACATTAACCAAATTGGAGGTGTTGCCTGCAATGAAATGGAACACCAGAGCTCAAACCAAAAAAAGGTCATGGTGATCAATGGGTTAAGAATCCATGTTTCTAACAAATAATGAGGTAACTGTGCATCAGGACAAACTGGACATACAGATGAGCCTACAAATGTTTCCAGAAATCTGATTACTTTCTGATATGGGTCTCTCCAAGAATGTGAATTCATTAATACCTACATAAAACTCCATATCTTTTGGAAGGTATTACTTCTGGGAAAACTGGCCTCATAATCTGATACATTGTTTCTGATTTACATACACAGTGACAGTGTTGTCTTGGACTGACATATCAGAGTAGCAAGGCCTATTGAGGCAGAAAGAATTGGTAGTAGTCAAACTAGTCAAATGGGTTCAATGTTTTCTGGATACATATTGGATACACATTTCTGATTAAAAAGTGACCTTAGGAAATAATCATAATTCATTTAACCATTTAGTCTTGAAGATTATCAAAATAGAAAATTTTAATGGACTAATAAAATCCATTTTGCTTTACACAGGAATATGTTTTGGAATGTATTCTGTGTGAATATAGATATACTGCATGTAATGACTAATTGGTGAATGCAAATAACAGAATATTGTCTACCAAGGTAATCTCTAAAGAGCTGCTGACTTGTCTAGAACAGTGTGAGCCTCATTGGAGTAAAACTGAGTTTGGCATGCTGTACCAAACTGATTAGCATTGTGCTTAACATTAGTAGGGATTACTGCAGTGGCATAGGTGTCAATAACATAGTCACAGTTGACCAGAGCCCTAATGGGCAGTAAAGGTAACTATCAGAGACATGAGAATTAATGTGAATTATGATTATTTGATAAAGTTATGTTTTGAGTAAGTCTGTTTATTTCTAATATATGATATAATCATACTTATATTTAATGTTTATGCATGGAGAAGAAATTAATAAAAATAATTTGTTTAAAATAAAAGTCTGGATTTTGAACAAAAAACACATACTATACTGAAGCCCTAAAAGAAGACAGAACAATTCCATAAAATAATACAGCTACTGATAGCATTTTTAAACTACATTTAAAAATTGCTGTTTGCTCTCATAAGATTGTGTTCTTTGCTACCTGAGAAAATCATCATAGATCACCAGGAGTTTTAGAGGGGTGGTGATTTTCACCTTTCTTTTAATATAGATAAAAATATAGACTATATTAAAGAAAAATAAAGTCTCTGTAATTAATAGTTCTGTTCAGCTTCCTCATTGGCTAATTGTTCATATAAATAAAAAATATTAAAAGTCTATGCACTCAAAGGACATCAGCTGACAGTCAAACGATCCCAAATCCCTAATCTCTACCCACAGTGATACCAAACAACACCAATTTGATTGGAGCAATACAAGAATCATCGGCCACACTACCACCCACCATGCTCACAAGTTTATTGAAACCTAGCACTCCACAAGCAATTCCATCAACAGACACATTGACCTGCAACCAGCCTACAAAATCCTCAGAATTCAAATCAGCCATACAGCCAACCAGAGAGACTACCTACCTTCAACCAACCCAAGCAACGCCTTCCAACCAGCATTTCACGTCCCTGTGACCTGATATGACCGACCCATCACAAGACCCTCACTTGTGACCCACACCTAACCCATCACAAAACCATCACTTGACACAACCCACACTTATTTCATCACAAGACCATCACAAGATGTACTGATCACATAAAACCTTTATAAGCAGAAGAACACTGACACTGACATCCCTTAAATTCTGCTGAAGATGTTACCTAGCCTCGTAATGAAATGTTCGGAAACCAACCCACAAGCTCAGAGAGCAAACCTCCACCCTAAGTCTATTCATTCTTATATCATTGCATGATTATTCTGCTGCATTCTTTGATGAATGTACTAGAACTTGACCACCAGTTCCCACAATAAGAATTAATACATCATTTCTGGTTCTATACACCGATACCAGTCATTTGATATTGATAATAGAGCACAAAAGGAGATACTTTTTAAAAAGACAAACATACCGCATATTTGAAAATGTTTAGCTCCAAATTTTTTCATGAATAAGCACTGTTACCACATATGAAAATATTACCAATCTGTTTGTGATTTCCCTTCCAGCATTATTTACTATTCTTCTTATAAATGTCACATTTCAAATATCACTTATTATTTTGAAGTTTAGTTCCATAGTTTTGATGGAAATAGATTTAAAGGGTTTCATTGACCATATCTTGTTCCTAATATTTTCATTACTAGATTTCTAAAATGATCTTCTCAAACCTTCTTGATGCTCATTAAAGTCCCAGGTTATGAGAAAATCTTTTTCACTCTCTTCATGTTGTAAAATTAGTTTTTCTGTTTACCTCTGATTTAACACTGGAGTTAGAAATGATCAGATTTTTATTTATCTTCTATGAGTTATTGCTTAATATTAGAAACCTATTCTTTACCATTCTGTGAACTGAATATTTTTGTTCTTGTCAAAAAATAAGGGAAAAGGGAAAAAAAGAAAAAGAAAATAAAGGAAAATGGCTTTGGCATAATTGTCTCTTTTACTCAAAGAAATATATTCTCCTCTTTATTCTATTGGTTTACCTTTAAACTTAAAAAGAATTACAAATTACAAATTCTATATATATATATATATATATATTCATATCCTTACAAGCCATCATTTCTTTAGCCATGTCCATATCCAGCATCGTTCAGTGATTTTTGCCTTTTAAAAAAGTTTTCACCTGTCTCTCGTTATGAGAATATCATCATGTTTTTCTATGTATTGCTTCTTTTGAATGGCCATTTTTAAACTGGTAGTTTAACTTTCCAAAAATTGTTTCCAAGAACTACATCTCAGCATTCAGTCAACACTAAGACATATTCTAATCTGTTAATTTTTAAAAATACTGTCCTATCTCTCTTTCTCCAAGCCTATATATGTTTGACTTGAACTTAAAACTGCATTGTTTTTTGTATAAATGTTCTTGCAGTTTTATGCTAGGTTTTACCACCTAGAATATGATATATACTAAAAATAAAACAACCATCAATAAATGCCCAAAGTACCACACTGCCTCCACATTATAATATAGTTGTGGCCATTCAATATTTCTGTACTGGCACAAATCCTTCACCACCATCACTACTACCACTTTTTCAAAGTAAAATTTGAAGGTTTCTATAGCTATTCCAAAAGATTTATTAGTTTGTCTTTCAAAATCTTGTGTGCGTTTGATTACTTTTGGGTGGATGAGGGTTAAATAACAAACAGTCTTGTTCAAATACTTTTATGGGTCCAATCGTAACACTTGAAATATGGACCAGATATGCATTATTTATGCGAGAATTGTCAGGGTCACACTGCCAAACTGTTTCTAAGACTGCAGTTCCCCCCAAAATATCAGGCATTAAATAATTCAGTTGTCATTGAGGAAAAATTGCAGGACTTGCTGGGCAAATATCAAAGCAATCTAAATTTACTGTGTATAGAAGACATATTGGCAAATTCATGGTTATTATTCTGCAAACATTTTGCTGCCACTGCAAAGTCTAAGAGAGTACAGATTGCAAAATTAGATGTCTTCCACTTGAAAATGGTCTGCTTCCCAGAGAGAGAGAGAGAGAGAGAGAGAGAGAGAGAGAGAGAGAGAGAGAGAGAGAGAGAGAGAGAGAGAGAGAGAGAGAGGCTTTCAAATAATGACTTTTAAATTAATCATGAATTTAAACTGTTTAAGGATCATCTATAGCTGGAGAAATTATCAAATGCAGGGTAGCAGAAATAAGATTTATATGCTGTACCTGCACAGCCATTGAGTAAACCTGTATGATAGTCCTAACATAAATGAAGTATAGTTCTCACAATTATGCAATAAGAAACACAGTCTCTAGACTCGTTAATAGAATGTTTAACTTTAATTTTAAACTTTTAAACATTGTGGGAACTCAGGGAATCTTCCTCTACTTGTTCGTTGCAGAACTGCTGACCCTCTTTCTTACTTTTTATGATACCATACTATCTTTTTTTCTCAGTCTAAGGCATGTAGTGAAACTAAAACAGCTACTTGGAAAGAAAAACAGACCCATTATCTCAATCATGATGGGTATGTAATCCTAGAGCCACTATGGTTGCTTTACTTCACATGTACTTTGGCCCAAAACTAAACTGTATTTTCTCTGTACTTTATATACAGAATAATGTAATGTATGAAGTCTATGAGTTTCAGATATCTACTGAATTCTTGAATTCACAACAAATACAGTTTTGGATTTCCTGATGTATATTTTATGAACTAATGAAAATACAACTCATTATCACATTGTTATTTTGCAATTTCTTGCAATCCACATTTAAAATTGGATTTATGGAACACTATAAAAACATATTTTACATTTCCTAATTAATGTGCCACAAGTAACATTTCTCAATTAACGTGTCATATTTCAACAAGGAAATATGAAGGTGATTTTTGTTCACTTCATCTTTTTCACATTTGTTTGCAGTTCCTTTTTATTCTGTAATTCCCAGCAATATTAAAATGCCAGTCATCAAAATATAAATCATAATATTATTGGAAATCATACTTTCTAGTCAGTATGCTTTTCACATAGGGAAATGCATTAAAAATGTAATCAGTTATTTCTGTATTAAATCATCTATTCACCAATGCATCATAAGTATCACAAAATCTAGCTTTAAAAAAATCCTCTACATTAATATAATTAATAGGAAATGCTTCCTTGTTCACTGCAGAACATCTCATAAGATCTTGCAGTAGAAACCTTTTTAAATCTATAGTAATACATTCCACTTAATCAGACATAACTCCCATGTACTGTGTAGCACAAGAACAGAAAAGCTTATTTGAAATATAAAGTGACTGGACCAACTTTATTATTTTTATTCCAATTTAAAATGAAGATAGCAGACACTGGTATTTGTATGGCATACGAAGAAGAGTTTGGGATAAAAGATACAGGCTTTTCAATGTAAGAGAGTTCTTTTACTACCTGAAAAAAGCCCAAACCAAGACAAGAAGTGAAAAGCAGAACAAGGATTGGGACAGGAGTAAGAGCAGAAATTGGTAAAATTTGCTTGTTTTAATTCTTATTATTTAATTTGCTTCACTGTTGCCAGATGTTTGAATAAGTGCCAGATCAGGATGCTTACAGAAGTAGCTTGAATTTGAAATGTACACATGATTGCCTGGTATAAACTGAGAAAGCATCACTCTTCTTTTAGTTCAAGCCTCTAATGGCGCTTATCCACAAAACAGTAAATTAATAGGGCCTTTCACAAAATAATATCTATAGAGAATAAAGACATTTGAAAATTCTTTTTTGTGCTAATCTGTATAAAGTCAAAAGTTAAGGAAGCATAAAGTCTCTTTCACACATTAAAATTATAAATTACATTTATCATTTCCTGGAATGGAGACTGAGCACTGTGTCTGAAAAAAAGAAAACCGTCTTGTTCAAACCATCAGTCTTAGTTTTCAATTAAAGCTGCGGCTGCCACATATGGATATCTTAGAACAATTCCAGACAACCAATCTTCCTTAACTCTAACTTTTTGTTGCCATCTATTGGTCATCCAGATGTTTGCAGTAAAATATGATAGACTTAGTTTTAATTTCTTTTAAAGCTCTGAATGTGCATTTAAGATTTATCCATCTTGCTCTGGCTATTTTCAGAACTATTCAGAATGAATGAAAATGCTAAATTCATACTTAACTGATTTGGCATAAACCCTGTTTTGCTTTATTTGTTTGTGTTTGTTTGTTTGTTTATTTAATATTGCAGCTTACAGAATATAAAACCACATTTAAAACAATAAAAACTAACAAAAAGAATCAAATAAATTAATAAAGTACAA
>JANHFL010007583.1:35764-48616 GCA_032468155.1 Oxyrhabdium leporinum
TGAGGGAAGGATGGCAGACAGGAAAAGTCCCCAATCCCCATTTTCCTCCCATTCGCCAAAAAGCCTCCATTCCGAAACTTCAGCTTTTGGAATGGAGGCTTTTTGGCGACCGCTGCCCCAAGGGGTCAGTGGGCTGCAGCTGCAGCCAGACAGTTGCCCTCCCCCCATGCCCACACCACTATTCATGCTGGCTACTCCCATTCCCCCCCAGGCTTATTTTTGGGGTAGGGGTAATATTAGGTCCACCCTCGGTGTAGGGTTGGGCTTATTATTGGGGTGGGTTGTGTTTTCTGAGAAACACGATATATTAGTTTCTAATACTTTCGGAGTTTCACTCACAGGGCTTATATTAATTTACAATTCCTGTATGACCTGGCTCTATGTTCCAATGAAGTCTACAGGTCCCTAACCTCACTTTTCCAAGACATCTAGCTGTTTCACACTTCTAAAAAAATCTGTCTCCTTTACATCTGTTGCCATAGTGGTGACTTCTCTACCATGAGACAATTCAAGGGTTGTCTGTTGTTATTAAATTCATTATATGCATTGTTTGCATTTCTAAAGTTAAATTTTAAGGAATTTTATAACTTTTAATGTTATTATGATCACTATTATAAACATTTACTTCCTTATTCATCTATGATACAGTACTATAAAATATACTTCACCCTATAATCTGAAACTTAAAGTAATCCAATTAAAATTCTAGATATTGTATCACTCCAGGTAGCAAAGTTGCTTTATACAATCCCACTGAATTACAGTGGTGAATGAACATTGTTTTTGCTGTTCTCGTCAAAGCCATCACTGAGTTATCAACTAAAGAAGACTAAAGGTAGTCATTAGTTAATGACTGCAATTGGTTCAGATGAATAGGTTATTAAGGAAAATAGTCAATAAGTGAACCATGACTCAGAGAGAAAGAGAGAATGTGCAATGAGACAGGTTGCTGCCATTTCATTAAAATAAGCTCTCTGTATAGTATTCTGTGCCTTTTTGTTTTTGTTTCTTGTCCCCGCTCAGAGCAGAAATTGAGCTCTTTTTCTCAGCAGGGCAGCACTTTCATAAAAAATGCTAACTGCAATTTAATAAGCTCAGATCTATGACCTTAATTAGTTGATTAGAATCCTCTATCCAGCTCCCAACTGCTGCTTGAAACTGGTCAGGCATTAATCAGTTTCATCCTGAAGGCTTTTGTTGTCATAAATACTGGCATTGGTTGGAAAATGTTTTTTTTTAATTACAATATATTAACATTTTATTTGTGAATGGTCTCTGAGGCAGTTGCTAAATGAGGGCTACCTGTGTGTTTTTCTCAATTCCTAAGACAGTTAGTTTATAAAGTTTATTTAAGTATTTGCACCAGATTGAATAAAGGATGTAGGATGGTATAGCTAATTGGTTTTAGTTTCTCCAGTAGATTGGTGCAGAAGTGCTTTTGTAGATAGTTATCATTAAATCTCATTTTAATTGTTGATAGCAGTTTATCAAATCTGTCCACGCTCAAAGCATTCCTGTGTTGGACAAAAGATGTTGGCACGCTAAAAGGCTACTGAAAAAAATCTTCCATTTCTACATGCCATTTTGGATATAGTGGCACTGTGGAAGGTCATTGTTATTTCAAGCGTTTAGTGACATATTTTGATTTCTCTATATTAAGAACATTCTAGAAATTTATAACTCATTCTGCGCAAACCTGCTTATTTTTCACGGTGTTTACTGAATAAAGGAGAAGGAGGAAGGAAACTTCATGAGCTTTAAAGCTTTTCTGGCTATGAAAATCTCAGACTTTCAATTCCCATTTCAGAATCATGTGCAAGGTCAGGTCCTGCAGCCAAGGTCAGGTCCTGCAGTCTATTGAGCATAGCATGAAGTCATGGTGCCAGGTTTTGATAAAAACCTTTGCGCTGTTATTATTTGTTGGAAGCTTCTGCATGGGATCTAGCATTAGTTATTGTGGAAATTGGCCATCCTGGCAGTGTTTCTGCTATATTATGTATGCTTTTTACATTATGATTTTAACTCTGTTTGCTTGGGCTAATTTTAATACTTAAAATCCCCTCTATTTACTGGTGTGCTTATTACCTCTGGATCCAAAAGAATCAATTGCCTGGGCACTTGAGCACTGCCCTGACATCTGGCAAAAAAGTGGATTGTGAAACCTAGTGCTAGAAATTAGATTTTTCTGCACAGTTAGGTCAAAGATCCATTCTTTCAGCCCCGTCACAATTTTCTCAAACCCAACTGAATTCAAATATTGAATGGAAAAGCCACAGGATTTTAAATCTGATTTATGTTGTTATCCATGAGACTAAAAAAAATATGCCAAAGGGTCATGAAGGCCAGAAGGACTCTTAAAATAAATTAGTTTATTTTGTCAGAACCACAGGCAGGCTTGTATTGAAATCAGGCAGATGCCAGCATTAATGAGGAATTGGATACACAGCAAGCCACATCTACTAAAACCCTGAAGATTTTTGGCTAAACAGTTTTAAGAGGTCAACATTTTAAATATATTTTTAATTTGTATTAATTTAGTAAAAAGAAACAGGAAAATAAACAAAACAAAGAAAGAAAATGGGAAAGAAATAGCAAGAGATAATTACATGTATATTAGTATAATCCTTAACTCATCTATATTGTTATTTGTCTTTTTTAAAAAAAACAAAAAACCACAAACCTTCAGTATCTTCAGGACAAAATCCAATGCAGATCTGGATCTCATATTGTGAACAAGATTTGATAATCTTTTATTCATTGCTGATGTTCTTCAATAGCTAAGTATATCCACTACCTGTTCATATTGCATTAAAAAAACCAATTTTCAAAGTTTTAATCTTAGCTGTGCATTCTGTCTTTTAGAAAATCACCTTTAAAATGAGAAAGGAGGTACTGAGATATTTTTGAAATATTTTACTGTATACACTTCATTTTTCATAGGATGTTAATATAAACCAAATCCTGAGACCTGAAGTAAAAGTCCTTAAAGAATTGCAGGTGTATTTGCAACACTCAGAGACATAAATAAAGATAATGAGCAAGGTCCTGTCAGTGTTCCAAGTAAACTCTCCAAACAATCCAGAACTCCGAGACAAAGTCCATCAAATTAAGAATTTATTAGACTAGTCATGTTGGCACATCTGGGGAAAACTCAAATCTGAATTCCCATGTTTCCCCCCCTCCACACTAAAACTTACACCCTGCCCCATTTAATGACTCTCAGATCACATTGGTCAATCAATCTCCTGTCTCAACTGCTGCCAAATTCCAGTCACTCCCCTCCAGGTGCCAGCAGCTTGTCCTTGACCTCTGGTGAAAGAATGTTGTTGTGGCTGTACTCCCTTCACTACTCTCCCATTCCCACAGCTTGCCTATCCCTTGCTGTGGCAACCCAGAATCTATCTCAAGGTGTATGTGGGACTGACAGGCTTCCTCCCCTCAAGCGATGAGAACGTTCTGAAATGAGACAAGTGACAGGAGGTTAGGGTGCAGAGCTAACCACCTCTTCCCCCCCCCCAGGGGGCTATTTTGGCTTATCAGGAAACTTCTCATGAAACTGTTTCACCAACTTATCTACGTTTACATCCCAACTCTTCACCCAGATGGCATCAGATAAAGTGTACCCCTTCCAGTGGGTTAGGTATTATAACCGACCTCTATATAATCTAGAGTCTAATATTTTCTTTACTTCATAATGTGTCTCCTGTTGTATTACAGTTGGAGCGGGTTGATCTCTTGGTCTTATTTGTGAACTAGCAGCTGGTTTCAATAAGCTACTATGAAATACTGGATGCATTTTCCCTAACAAGCAAGGGAGACTTAGTTGCACAGTTACCGGATTTATTACTTTCACTATGGGAAACGGTCCTAGGAATTTTGGTCCCACTTTCTTTGTAGGCAACTTTAAGGTATTTAGTGGACAAGTAGAACCTATCTCCCACTTTAAAGGGGGCTTGGGGAGACTAGTGCTTGTCTGCCTGATGTTTGTATTTCTTGGCGGCTTGGGTGAGGCCATGCTTGGTATTCTCCCACCCTGCTTTAACCAGTCCATCCATTTGGTTAGGGACATTGAGGATGGAGGCTCTCTAGGCAACTCAGGCATGGGCACAAAGTCCATCCCACTAGTAATTTGGAAAGGAGTTAGCCAGTGCTGCTGTGGACTGCGTTGTTGTAGGCTACATCCATGAAAGATAGCAAATCAGCCCAATTGTTTTGTTGGTAGTCCACATAACATCTCAGGTACTGTTCCACCATGGTGTTCATCTGCTCTGAGGCCCCATTCGTGCTTGGATGAAAAGCAGAGCTCAGCCCCTGAGAGGACCCAATGAACTGTAGGAACTCCCTCCAGAACTTTACTGTAAACTGGACTCCTTGGTCAGAGATGATCCAGCGGGGTACTCCATGCAGTCTATAAATTTTTTTGCTAGTTTCTTACCGGATGGTAGCCTGGAGCAAGCAGTGAAATGAGCTTGCTTAGAGAATAAGTCACTCACTGTCCAAATGACGATGTTTCCACTGCTCCCTGGAAGTTCAACTATGAAATCTATGGTGATCTCTTTCCATGGTCAGCTGGGGTCAGCCACAGGTTGGCGCAGACCAGGTGGCTTTCCTGGTCTCATTTTCATGGCAGCGCATGTGGAGCAGCCTTTTACATAGTCCTCTACATCTGCCTTCATTTTTGGCCACCAAAATTGCCTCCTCGCTAGATGAAGGGTCTTCAAAAACCCAAAATGACTAGCCAACTGGGAGTCATGACTTTGCTGTAATACGTTCAATCTCAGGCTGGCAGAGACAGCTTAGTCCCTTTCCAAGCTAACCCATCATGCAAGGTTAGGGTGTTTGAGTTGTCCTTTAGCCATGGGTGAACGGGGAGTAAGGACTTCAGTGCTGTGGTGATCGAGTCTCCCAGGGGCTGTCTCAACTCATGGCTAGGCTTCAGGTAGTGACTTGGTCAGCTTGCTGAGACTGGGGCACTATGGCATGTATGACTTCCTCCTGTTGGCTGTTGAACTGAGGTTTTCTTTACAAAGCATCAGCCAGCTTGTTCTTCTCTCCTGGGATGTGCTTCAGCTCAAAATTGAAAAGTTTGAAGTATTGCACCCAGCGGACTTGCTTAGGGGACAGCTTTCTAGGGGTCTCGTTGACATTCAAGTGTCCAATTTAGAAGTTGGTTGGGGTTGGGGTTGGGGTTGGTCTCCTTTTTTTTAAATAGTTCAGTTAGTGCAAGGCTATCTCAGCGAATGTGGGAATGAACTGCCGGTAAAAGTTTTCAAACCCCAGGAAGCTTTGAAGTTGTTTCTAGGTGCAAGGAAGTTGCCAATCCAGTACGGCTTTAACTTTTCCTAGGTCCATTTCAATCCCCTTGTTTGACACTCAGTAGCCCAGATAGTCTGAGGAGGTCTTGTGGAATTCGCACTTTGACAACTTGGCATAAAGCTTAGTGCCAAGGAGTTTTTTCAATACTTGTCTCATTAGTTTGATGTGTTCCTCCATTGTCTCGCTGAAGATGAGAATATCACCCAAATAAACTAGAACTCCCTTATATATATGTGCTCATGCAGCACCTTGTTAATGAGTTGCATAAACACCTCTGGAGCTCCCTGCAGCCCAAATGGCATAATTTTAAATTGGAAGCTGCTTAATGGGCAATTGAAGGCGGTTTTCCATTCGTTGCCCTCTTTTATCCATACGCACTAGTAGGCTTCTCTAAGGTCTAGCTTTGTAAACACTTTTCCCCTTGCCAGATGGTTGAGCATCTCCTTCATGAGGGGAAGGGGGTAGGTGTTCTTACGCACACGGCATTTATACCACGAAAATCAATGCAGAGCCTCACACACCCGCAATCTTTTTTCTCTTTAAACAATACGGGGACTGCAACCTTAGATTTGGCGGGCTGGATGAATCCTCTCACTAAGTTGGTGTTAATGTACTTCCTTAATTCATCCATTTCTTTAGCAGTCATCAAATACAGTTTTGGCTTTGGTAGTTTTGCATCTGGTATGAATTCTATCGCGCAATCAGTGGGTCGGTGGGGAGGAAGTACATTGCACTCGTCTTCGCTAAAAATGTCCACTAAGTCTTGGTATTCTTTGAGTGCATATGGGCAACTGGATGGCACCTCTGTTGTGGAGGCCACTCCCTCTTTCTGGCTATGATCATTTGACCCTAAAGCTGGCCAGTTCTCAGATTGTGGGAGGGGTGATAGCGGCCTGATGCCTATCCTTATCTTGTGATAGCTGTCTTCCCATGTAATTGTGGGGGCCCATTTGTCTAACCAAGCCAAGCTGAGGATGAGTGCCTCGGTCATTTTTGGGGCAACTACGAATTGTATAATTTCCCAGTGCCACCCCATCTCTAGCCTTATAGTTTTGGTGACCAAAGTCGCTGGCTCTCATCCAATTAGCAAGCCGTCTACTTGTTCAAAGTGGATAGGGTGGCTAAGTGTTCTCATTTGTATCTTTAAATTTTGCACAGTCTGAGGGCTGATTAAGCACCAGGTGCAACTGGTGTCTTTTATGGCCTCTAACTTCCCATGGGTTCCTGTCCGGGGGACTACTATGCGATATTTTATGGTGAAAGGGTGGATAGCTTCACTTACCATCGGATCTTAATCGCCACTCTCACTAGAGTCAATAATCTCTGGAACCGGAGTTCCCCCTTCACCGGACTGCAAGGGGGGGGGACTCTACTGCTTGCCAATCAAACTTCCCCTTGTCTTGAGGCTTTGGGGGAGTTTTCTTCAACTTAGCTGCAGCTGGTATTTGTACCTGGAGAATAGGGGCTGGCACAAGACATGCCAAGGCTTGGTGACCCTGCTGACCACACCTGAAGCACTGGACTCCAGGGATGCTGCTAGTCACATCTCTAACAGTGGCTTGCTGGCTGATCTGCATCCCAAAGGCCATTTAGGGGGTTTCTCTAGCACAGATCTCTGGTGGGGGTAAATCTCTAAGTCCATAGTCACCGCCATCCAGTACCAATCTTGGATCCAGTCGGGCACCCCCCTGAGGTGCACGCTTGCCTAAGGTCCTGATGCAGGGCTTCTTTAAAGTAGTGGACAAAGTCGCTTGGGCCAATCACATAATGTTCCAGCCACTCATCTAAACTCCCACACAAACTCCTTGGGGGCCCGACTGCACTGTTTCAGTCCTTTGATTTCTGCCTTAGCTTCCTCCCAGTTAGCCATGTCCTCGAATTGGGCTCTTAGGGACTTCACAAACTCACCCACATCTTCCAACTCAGGGGCTCCTTCATCATGGAATTGAGCAATCCAGTCTGCAGCTCCCCCCTCTCTCATATTATCTGCAATGACCAAGATCATGTCCTGGTCTGGCTGATATTGAGCCCCATACCAATCAATGTGAGCCCAGATTCAGTTTAGGAAATAGGCCAGCTTTCCTGGGGTGCCATCAAAGGTTGCCAAGAATTGTGGTATGCAGGTCCTGGTGGGGCTGCTGCAGCTGGCAAGATTAGTGGTGGGATGGGAGCCAGCATCCATTGGTACTGGATCCAACCCTGGCCTGGGTAAAAGGCCCATCTGGGCAGAATTTGGTCGGTGGGTGATAATCTGGGAGGCGCTAGTGGGAAATGATAGGCAGGCCTGGGTAGTCCTCTCATTCCTCCCCTGTGCCTGGGCTTGAGTGCCCCAGGGGTCCGGGGAGTCACCTGGCAGCTCCAACGGATTGGGTCCAAAGCAGAAAGCTGAGCCTTGTCTGGTCAGTGCCAAGTGGAATGAAGCCAAAGCCCTGCTTTGGACTGCTGTGCTCCCTGAGCTCGGAAAGTGGAATGTAGGCTTGGCTAGAGTCCAACCAGGCTGGATCGGATATGGGGATGTCTGAGCAGTGGGTCCCACACTCAGCTGATTGAACTTCTTGTGTAGTCCTGCAAGCAATTGGCTCCGCAACAACAGTTGGAGCCTCCATTCCCTGGACTCACTAAGCTCCAGGTGCCTTGATGGTCTCCACCCGAAGGCTGCTACTTGCTTGGGTTGTGCCAATACCCCTGGAGGGATCATCGTGGGCTCCAACTCTAGCTGCACAGTTGGTTCAGTTGGTTGGGACTGCCATAGGATCGGCTCCTTGTGTTGGGCTCAGCCTCTACCGCCTCTGCTTCAGCTACCTCAATAGTTGATGGATAAAAGAGGGCTCCACAAACATCCTCTGAAGCAGATCCAGTAGCTCTCTTTGGGGTCACCATTCCCTGCTCCATCTTCCCTGAGTCTTTACACCTCCATTAGATTGGGGTGAGTTTGGGGCTCAGGACCCCAGACAGCAGCACTGCTTTGCGAAAAGCTATTGGGATTTTCTTTAGATTCAGATTTGAGTTAATGTCAGCATTCCAAGTAAATTCTCCAAATAATCCAGAACTCTGAGACAAAGTCCATCAAAGTAAGAATTTATTAGAGTAGACATGTTGGCACATCTGGGGAAAACCCAAATCTGAATTCCTGCATTTCCCCCTCTCCACACTAAAACTCACATCCTGCTGCATTTAGTGACTCTCAGACCACATTGGTCAATCAATCTCCTGTCTCAACTGCTGCCAAATTCCAGTCACTCCCCTCCAGGTGCCAGAAGCTTGTCTTTGACCGCTGGTAAAATGATGTTGTTGTGGCTGTACTCCCTTTGCTGGTCTCCTGTTCCCACAGCTTGCCCATCCCTCACTGTGACAGCCTGGAATCTGTCTCAAGATGGATCTGGAGCTGACAGGCTTCCTCCCCTCAAGCGATGAGAATGTTCTGAAATGAGACAAGTGACAGGAGGTTAAGGATCGGAGCTAACCACTTCTTTCCCCCCTCCAGGGGGCTCCTTTGGCTTATTGGGAAACTTTTCATGAAACTGTTTCACCAACTTATCTGCTTTTATATCCCAACTCTTCACCCAGATGGCATCAGACAAAGGGTACCCCTTCCAGTGGGTTAGGTATTATAACCGACCCCTGTGTAATCTAGAGTCCAATATTTTCTTTACTTCATAATGTGTCTCCCCTTGTACTACAGTTGCCTTGGGAGAGGATTGATCTCTTGGTCTTATTTGTGAGCTAGCAGCCGGTTTCAATAAGCTACTATAAAATACTGGATGCACTTTCCCTAACAAGCAGGGGAGACTTAGTTGCACAGTTACCGGATTTATTACTTTCACTATGGGAAATGGTCCTAGGAATTTTGGTCCCAGTTTCTTTGTAGGCAACTTTAATCTAAGGTATTTAATGGACAAGTAGACCCTAGTTGTGGCTGTACTCCCTTTGCTACTCTCTCATTCCCACAGCTTGCCCATCCCCTGCTGTGGCAGCCCGGAGTCTGTCTCAAGATGGATCCGGGGCTGACAGGTCTATTATTAATTGACCATATTTCTTCACACATAATGGATCTTCCCAGTACTAGTTTCTTCAACTTTGTCCTGGTTTCTCTTTGTTCAGCTTCATATTCTTCCAATCTTCTAGTACAGTTTTGAGGGTATGATGGAATATTAAAAATCTCTTCTACTAGCAGATGATCATCTGCCAGCTGTATAACACTTTAGGATCCCCCCTCCTTTTTCAGAATAACTGCCCTGAAAATGTAAGAATCACCACTGTTTAGATAACATATCATTCTCCAGAGTATTCCTTCAATAAAATGTGTACTCCAAAGGGAATGCATACTATATAAATGAGATTGGCCCCAAATGCAATTAAGCATTCAGGCTTTGGACTGGCCTCTGCTATATCAGCATTTTGGAAGATTTGCTGACTGAAATATGGACTCTTGAGTATTGATGAACTAGGGCTGCACGTTATTATTTGATTTTAGCCTTCAATCCTGTCTTTTGCTGGTTTCAAATTGTAAATTCTCATTCAATGCCACATGCTTTTTTTCTAGGCATGGAGATTGCCACTTCTCAGTGATTAAGGTCTCCTCATCAATAGCATAAGGTACCACTCTTCAGCGATGCAGTCATTGAACAACTAGTGTGTTTTCTTTTATAGGGAGGTGAATATACTCAGCATCTGAAAGAACTGAATCTAAACTTGCAGTTATTTAATATAATAGATGAACAATGTTATCTGCAGCCAAGGAATTAAAAAAGCAAGATGACAGATGTAGTAACTCAATGCAAGCTCTTCCTCTCTGTGCACATGTCCAAAATGGACTTCCGTTGGAATGACACCTGCACCATCTGGCCTTTTTTTACTTCTCATTACCCATGGATGCTACTGGAATGGAGGAAGGAATTGACTTTATACCATTTTCCCCATTAGTTGAAGTGCTGTCCACCTTTACTTAGACCAGCCCAAAATGATGACCACATCAATATGGCTCTACACATCTCCATCCTGCTTTCATTTCTATCAGTTGTGATCCCTGTCAAACCTTTTGTGCTGTTTGAAAGTTGTAACAATCTTTATAGCTAAGCTAGTCAGATTTTCCCCCTTTGGCTTTAATCCCCTTCAGTATCCATTACATAAGATGTTGTATGAATTGAGGAGATCTGACATCTACACAATTCTGCAATTTTGAGAATGGCTTTTGACTTCTTTATACTGATTTGGGAGTTTTTTTCTCTCTCCCATCCCATTTGAACATATCACAAGTTTGTATGTGAAATGAATAAATATATAATAAAATGGCTCCTCAGCATAATAATATTCCACAAATAATTGAATGGGGCAGCAACAAATTCTAATTCAGACAGATTAGCCTGCAAGATAAAGGAAAAAATCAGAACCACTCTTGTACTTTGCTAATACCTATAGAACAAGATAACCAGAAACATTGTAGTGTAGTGTTTTAGTTGTTAAATTAGCAACAAGGAGACAGAAATTCATGCGCACCCTCAGCCATGGATATTCACTGGGTACCTTTGGCAAGTAATTCTCAGCCCAATGGGGTTGTTCTATTGAAAAACCTGAGGTGACGGTGGGGAAACAATTATGTACTCTATCTTGAGCTCCTGAATGAAAGGTGGGACTGAAACCAAATAAAGAGACAGAGAGACAAAGGGAGAGAGAGAAACAGAGACAGAGATTTTCTCAAGATTTAGTATAAACTTGGTTCAACACACTTTTCAGAATGCTTCATCTTTATTAAAGTAAGCATTTAGTTCAGCTTTTAGTTTCAATTTCCCAGTCAAGCTTGACAATTATGATTTACAACTAGAACATTGCATTTCATTACTCTACTGCCCATTTCAAGATAAGAGCAGGCACTTAAGATTCTGGACTACAGAGAAACTGAACTTTTTCTCTTACTTAATATTATCTAGCATAAATGTTTCCTACTTGGACATGTCTACATTCTATAAAGTTGGCTTAATATGTCAATGTCTGTGTATGTGCACAGCTGTATTTCTAGATCCATCTACTTCTGAATTTAATGTTGAAATAGGAGATCAAAAGTAATTTTGACTGTGAGGAATCATCAGGGGCTATCTTGTTTAGTATTCAAAGTTTCACAACATAACTCATAGTCTACATTGTTTAGTTGATCCTAGATAAACTAAAGATTATTTTTTGTCATTTCCAGCCTAGAAACTAGAGAAAATATAAACTAAGTTACTAAGTATGCTTACAATATTCTTTGCAAGCTAGGATTTACCTGGAAAGTTATCATCTCTCCAACTAAGATACACATGTAGTGTACTTATATATTCATGATGCTAGTCATGATGTGTTTTATATATAAATTGATAGAAAGCAACAGGTGAAGCTAGGGAAAAATCACACTGAATAGCCAACAATTAATACGGGTGCCCCCTATGGCTCCATTACACTTTTCTCTATATACTGATGACTTCATCTCTAAGGATTCCTCTGTTAAAGTATTGAAGCTTGCAGATGATACAACAGTCATTGGTCTCATTTGAGACAGTGATGTGTCTGCATCTATATGCAGGTTGGACAACTATATGGGAGGTTGGACAACTGGCCCTATGGTGCAGCCCAAAAAATCTGGAGCTGAACACACTTAAAACTTAGAGATGAGAGTGTATTTTAGGAGGAGCCCTCCTAGTCTACAACCTCTTACTATATTAGACAACATAGTATTAATAATAGAGTACTTCACATTTCTGTGTTCTATAATATCCCAGGATTTGAAATGGACATCTAACATTAGAACCATCATTAAAAAGGCACAACAAAGAATGTTCTTCCTGAGTCAATTCAGGAATTTCAGACTACCCAAGGAGCTGCTGATGCAGTTTGACATGGCTGTCATCCCGCTAGCATCGCTTCTCATCCTGCCAGCCTGACATTTGTTGCAACAGGGGGAGGGAGGAGAATGGAATGTGGGATAACATGGAGGGGTTGGGAGCCAAGCAGTGCCAGCCAAGCGAGTGAGATGTGCCATTCCAGCCTAAGGTAACCTAAAAGAATGTTGAGATGAAGCAAGCACACAATCGTGCACAGCAGGTCTGTTACCCAAACAACCTGAAACTTTTCAATTGGTCAAGGTAACAGGGGAGGGGGAGTCCTCTGGAAAAAGAAAGTTAGGTAGTTCAGCAGACTTTTCTACTTCTGTAACCACTTTTGATGATAACCTATTTTGAAGAGTATATAAAGTATACTCTCAGTCAAAACAATGGCCCAGGCGTCTTTCTTTACTAACTAACTTGAGTGGGACAGATAACACAGTTCTACAGAGGAATTTTTAAATCTGTAATTTTTACTTTCTGGTTTGGTACAGATACAAATATAGATACAGATTAACAGAATTGGAAGGGACCTTGTAGTCATCTAGTTCAACCCCCCTGCCCAAGTAGACCCTACACCATTTCTGGCAAATGGCAGTCCAGTTTCTTCTTGAAAGCTTCCAGTGATGAAACTCCCACAACTTCTGAAGGCAAGCTGTTCCATTGATTGATTGCTCTCACT
>JANHFL010007584.1:0-17137 GCA_032468155.1 Oxyrhabdium leporinum
GGCTGCACTGGTGTGTCCAAACTGGAGCCTTTTTCACAAACGGCAGGAAAATGGGGAGGGGAATTTTCCTGCCTGTCATCCATTTCTGAAGCTCTCAAGTTATCCAATATCTTATTTAAAACATCCAGTGATGGGAGGAAAAAATCTTTTTTTTTATTAATTGCAAGTGTTTCTGACCACACAAGAGTCAATATAGAGGCCAAGAAGGGACAAGTGGACAGATAAGTTTCCATTTAGAATTCTCAGCAGTTTAGACCAGTAGGAAATAATGGGAGTTGAAGTCCAAGTTCTCCAAGTTACCAGGCTTGAAGAACAATGATTTAAACAGTTTGGCATCAACAGGATGCCACAACTAGTAATTCTGCCACATCTTGAAGATATTCTACCTTTGCATGCAGAGAAACTAAAACAACTTTAGAGCTAGATTCACAAGACGCTGAACTAATTTATTTCTGGGGCTTGCAAATATACATAGCCACACAAAAAAACACAAGGTTAAATAGAGTTTAGTTTGTTGTGAGAATATAGCTGCTTGGTCTTTAATTAAGGGCTAAGCATGCTATCTGCACCTACAATGAGATGAAGGAAGGAAGATTTGTTCTTGTTTCCTGTTGCTCTTTTCTACTCTGCTATAATAGCAGATAGGGAGGAATCCATAATACCATGAGAGCTGTTACTAGTCGGAATAGACAATATAAGGCTAGATAGCTAAAAATCTCTTGACATGACAAGGTTCTTATTCATCTGATTTTTTTTAAAAAAATAACTATTCTGAATATATCAATAAATTGGAAAACAGCATGCTACCAGTTCCTACATCAGGGATCCCCAATCCCGGTCTACATCCTTGTCACACACTGTAGCCCTTTGGGAACCAGGCTCTGCAAGCAGCAGGTGAGTGTGCAAGCACATTGAAGTCCATTTGTGCCAGCAGCAGGTGCACATGTGAAATCATTCCCTTCTGCCATCACCACCGGTCTACAGAGCTGGAAAAGTTGGGAACCGCTGCCCTACATCATTACATATTAATCTGCACCTCCTATGGGTTGTGTTGATTTTCTTCAAAAATAAAACAGTGGGTAACTGCGTCCCATGCTCTTGTTTTTAGTTTTTAAATTGCACCTGGAAGAAAACCGGGTGTTCAATAGAATTTTCTGGCATGGATAGCAGGAAATCATCTTAGTTTGCCTTCTGGTAAGAGGGTGTTTTGAGACTGGCTGCACCCTCTGTGACAGAAAAAGGAAAGTCCAACATCTGAACAAGGCAGATATTTTTTTCAAAATAGTCAGATCATGCTCCCACGTTTCAGGTATGCATACTGGGCACAGACTTTGAAATTTACAAATAAAACAGAAAACTATATACAAAATGTGTAGGTTAAAGAAAATAAAAAGTACTATATTTTGCAAAGTCTTTTGGGGAAAGGGTGGGAAAATTATATATATAACAGACATATGTTTAGGAGAAAGGCAAGCAAAAAAGCATATTTATTTCTATGCAAGGTTTTTCTTCTCTAAGCTTTTGAAAAATGGTGCAAGCATAAAGTTGGTAAAAGCAGATAAATGTAATAAAACTGAGATGTGCTGATTTGTTCATTTTTTGGACAGAGAGGGATCTATTTAATCCTATATTTTAATTCTATATTTCTCTAGGATACCTGTTACTAAGGATTAGTAATTTAAGCATGGCAAATGCTTTCTTGCTCTTTTCCATGTTTTTTTTTCTTTCCTCAACTTCAATCTGCATATTCATAAAGCTCATATGCTATTATTTTTCTTTCCAAAGTGACAGATGTATTGATTATCTGAAGTAGACAGGATCCATTATTTTGGAATTCACTTTTAAACTAAACACAGTTGCTCAGTTGTTCACACCCCTAATCTGATGGTTAAAGGAAACAACAATGCTTATAATAAAAACCCATTTATTCCTTGCATGCATGCACACAGGTATTAGATGGTTTCCAGATAAATCTTTCTTGGATGGATGACATTTTCACTGAATGGATTCTTAATACTGTTTTGCTTGTGTCCAAATCTGCTATGGATTTAGGAACACCACCAAAAGCAGAACGGCTTTGCATTGGGATTTCATAAATAATTTGTTTAGTAGTCTGTATTCTGGAAAAACATGGCTCTATACACATATAACCTCATTTATCTGTTCATTTTAGACCATTAAATTATTATTCCATATCTTGTGGAGCAAATTCATTACAACATAATCCATGCTAAAACAATATATGTTAATAGATTATTATGTTTATTGAAGCATCTCTAGTTTACGTGTTTATTTCATCCAATTCTGAATCATACATGTCTAAAATTATTTTACTTTATGATTATCCCATTTTATACTCCTTCAGATTCTTGAGAAGGCTGAAATGAAATTTTCACATCTCCTTTATTTTTATAGACCTTTTAAACTATTTTTAAAAGTATGCATATATTAATGCCTTAAATCTATCTATGTTATGCCATAGTACCAACCTATATCAAGTACGTTTCTTAGTAGAAATCTATTCCTACTGAAGAGGTTGAGATGAATCTCCAGATCAAATTAAGTCCACTTTTTAGATTTTCATTGTTTTCTTTCATATTTACTTGTTTTTCCTGATTGCTAATGCAAGAGCATGATTCTGTTCAGTACTTCAAACAGAAACTTACAGTGGGAACAGCACTATTCACTGTTTTTAATTTCCAAATTCTAGTGTTTATTTTGTTGTTTGAATTATCATTTGTGTGCTTCAATGAATCAGTATGAATTCCTGATCCACTTTTGTGAACTACTTCTCTAATAGTGGCAGGGGAAGGCTACGGTCGACCTCTATGGATGTCTATAGTTTGAAAATAATTGTGCTAAGATGACTTGAATAACTGAAAACCAGTCATCGATCTTGACCCACAATTTGGAAAATGTTACCCCAAAAGATTATTAGCTAATGCCAATAAAATCTTCAGACAAAAATCAGTTCACCTTGATTTCTACAATTATCCATTTATGCCTCCTCTTTATAGAGTTACCTAATTATGAAACAGAGCAAATATCTTTTGCCAGCTTGCTACACTTTAATTGAATCTATTAATCTACAACTTGACTCACTTAAGGATAAAACACAATTGGAGCGTATGCAATTGGAATGCAACTTCTACTACTCTATTCCATGCATATGAAATGTAGTTTTGTTAACTATAGGAACAGATTCCCCTGCCCCCGGCCCTGCGCTAATAATGATTTCTGAGCCTTTTTTCTCACTTTGGTCACATCACTTCACCTGGGGGGGGGAGGGGGAACTAAGCTCATGGGAAATACTTAGTCATATTTAGACAATGCTGAAAGAATCTCTCAGACAGAAAATAAACACCAGCTCTACCAAACTTACATTTGAAAAGTGGAAAGAAATGAAAGCTCTACTTCCTCTGATGGCCAAACTAAAAGATGGTCTTCAGAAGCAAAATAGGCCAATTTGTAGCCATCACCTTTACAGAATTCAGTTTGAAGTTAGCCAGAGCTTATTTTCCTACAGCTTTTTTACAGTACATTTGGGAACAGCAGGCTTTGCTAAGAAACTCAAGGAGAAAGAAAAGCAAGCAATTCCACCAGCAGCTGGGTGATTTTCTCATCCTGTTTCATAGTTTATAGGTAAGAAAATGGAACATTGGAGATTTTTTTTGTTTTTTATACGAGCTATATAGATCTCTGGTTTGCTTTTTAAAATAAGAGATTTTTCATTCCTTTTAGCTTTCTTTTCATCTTTATAATCACTTCTTGTAATATGGCAGTACCTTCAGCAATCACTTTAAGATAATATCTTTTTTCTCCTTTTGCAAAAATGCACAAAGTAATAGTACTTGCCAGATAAGAGCTGCCAACTGTTTATGGCATACTTCCCACGGTGTTTTCCCAATATGAGTCTACGCGCACACAATAGGAACAAGTGTACCCAGTGAAATTGTTACACCTGTGACTTTTGAATATGTCTTCTCCTGTTTTATAAATATATTTTGGAGTAGAGTTTCCATGCAATCGCTGTGACTATTTACCTTTATAAATATAATCACAGCACAAATAATATTAATTTCATTGACAGTGTGACCTTCCTTCTAAAGATAGGGGTGTGTGTGTGTATATGTTTCAGTAATTTAGGAACAGAACTCCAGTAAATTCTGCTCTTCCTCTATGCTGTACCAAAACTTGTTTGGAACATTCCATTATGGGGACAGTTGGCAGTTTCCAGAAGAGAATTCCTAACTGAAAGTTATTTTAAATGTCCTGGCCTAGAATATGGTTCCAGGAAGGAACCTATTCAACCTATTGCTGAGAGGCAACTCCTCACTGAATGCATCACAGTTTAATCTAGCCACAACTAAACAGATATATACACAAAAGCACATATTGTAAACCAGACACAGTTTCAAAATGATGAAGATTCCTGATTTACAGGCCAAAAATTTCCTTTAATTTTAAAAACTCAACCTTTACGATCAATGGAAACTTTATTTAACAAGAGTGTTTTACATGGGATTACCTGGAAGTCATTGCACTAATAAATATCACCACTGAAAACTGTATTCTGTAACTGTTAACAATGTTTGAACCATTAATCCTTGACATTTCCAGAATGTCAACAGAAAACTTCTGTTTTCTTATTGACGATTCAGTTTAAATGTATGTTTTTCATTTTCTTAACTTCCGAAATATTGTCCTGTCCACATGGATCTTTACTAAAAATTTTCTGCCAAGTGTTGCTCAGCAAGGCTCATTTTTTTTATGTTTGATTTCTTTAAAATCTGCAACTATTTTTTTTTAAATAGCACTTAACAAAAATAAAATCATAGTAGCATTATTCATGTGTTGAACCTATTCTTTTGAGAAGGATTAATGGTGTCAGATATCTCCAAATTGCTATTACCAACTTAAGCACAGAAATAAAATTTCTTGATAGAATGGAGAAAACAGTGACAGGAGACCATGGTTTGAACAATGAGTTTCAGTGACAGATTATGCAGTTCTTTATTATCCCTTTTTACAGTATAATACAGCACAGTATAATGATACCTAATGTACAGGAGAGGAAAATGAGTGTCTTCCAGATACTACCATGCTAAAATTCTTAGTATCTCTCAGAACTAGTCATGGGGTCATTGGGATTACAAAAAGCAGGAATTTGGGAGAACTACTAGTTCCTAACATCTGCTTCCTGGTATAAATTTTGCAGAAGTAAAATATGAACAAGTTGTAATATAAGGATTCACTAGAGGCCAAAGTCAGATTCTCAGCATGTACAATTAAAATGAATAACCCAACAAAAAATGCATGATGATATTCTCTGTATCACTTTCTGGTTAACTTATCTTAATAAAATGTTTTGTTTGTATTGTTTTGAAAATATTTTTTTTCTTCTGTAAGCATCTTAAATTCCTGGCAGTATTATGAGATAATATTTGTTGAGATAAGGGCAACATTTGTCCTTTTTGTCTTCTACCGAACAATCTAATTGTTTTTGTTTATTAGCAAATAAAGTAGATATTTCTGATGGCAAATCAACAGTCCTATTGTATCACAAACAATGTAATTGTGATGAAAAACATGATATAATCAAATATGGTTGTGGCCAATTTACTAACCTTGCATTAATTTACCATATGTTGTTTACAGTGACATTAGCACAAGCTATTTTTTTTCTAATAACTATTGTCTATGAAAGCTAAACTATAGAAATTGGCAATGTCAAATGTACTATCATGCAGTGAGGAATTGGATTGGGATTTATGTTCTTTTTTAGTTCAGTTCACTTGTTCCAAATCATTTGGAAGAAGGAAAAAGTTCTAATGAGAATATTATCATTGCAGATTGCTAAAAGACATCTCCATATTTTGGTAGTTTTTTTACACAAATCTTCTAAATGTTCTGCTGTTCTTCTTTTGTTTGTCATAGAGTCCATAACAGCAATAGGAATAGCACTTAGGCTTATATAGTGCCCAATAGTGCTTTAAGCACTCTCTAGGCAGTTTACAATGTCAGCATATTGCCCCCAACAATCTGGGTCCTCATTTTACCGACCTTGGAAGGCTAGAAGGCTGACTCAACCTTTCTCCTCCAAAACTATCTACAGACAAATGGGCTGGGAATATAGTTCACAAAGCTACAGATACCCACAGTTTTTCTGCTTCAGTTTCTGGATAGAGTCCAGAATCTCTGAAAAGGTTTTCTGAACATTGGTGATACACAATAAACCTCTGAATTTCGATAGCAAAAAAAAAAAAGAGACAGTCTCCTCTGAATTACTTTCTTTAGGTGAATCATGAGGAGGTAGGAATTGCAAAAGAATAAGGGCGATGATGGATTATTTTTCTAATACTTTTTATTGGTGGAAATTATCCATGATGGATAAGGTGGATGCAAACAGTAGAAAAAAAGGGTACTTGATGCAAACTTCCTGATTTCAAAACTGTTGTATATTTGTTTTTAATTATCTCACTTCCTCGGTGTTTTGCCTTTGGTTTCAGCATGTTTTGTTTGCAATTCATCCATTTTACTTTTTGCATATTTTGGAAGCCATAGTAAGCTAACCAAATCATTCATTCATTCATTCATTCATTCAATCAATCCATCAATCAATCAATCTGTCCACTGCTTGACTCATGACTATCCTAGGAGGATCACAAAGTAAAAACACAGGAAATAACAATAAAATAATAGAACAATAAAGGCAAAGACAAAAAGACAAAAACAAGTGCATATCCTGATCCCAGTTTTTGAAATACAATAGATTTTTCAGGTAATTGATATTTCAGAAAGGATTTAAAATTAAGCTTCTCCTTTCTCAGTTGCAAATATTGGAGGTTTTTTGGGATAGCAGAAATCCTCTATATTCAAATGAAAAATGAGTGACAAATGCCTGCTAGAATATATATGGAAAAAGATTTGTATTCATGTGTCAGATAAGTTAATGTATATCTGTGACTGTTATTTAAAACATACTTATCAGGCACTCTATACATTTAATAATTGGTTTATGTAATTAAAAATTAACAGAATTCTACTGAAATTATGTTAGAAGAGAGAAATCAATAATTGCAATTTCATATCTTTAACATTCAACTATTTTGATCTATCGCCAATGTCATATAGTTTATATCATTTTTCTGCATTACAACTGTCTAGAAAGAAAAGAAAATGCCCCTTCCATAAGGTTCAGGGCTTTCCTCCCTAATTCTGGATTTTGTGTGTATGTTTGGTGTGTGTGTAAGAGAGAGAGAGAGAGAAAGAGAGAGAGGGAGGGAGGAAGGATTTTAGTAACATAATTATGCTTAGGACTTGATTTGTATATGAATTTTAAGGTACATTTTAAAACCCATTAAAATTTAAGGTACCCATTTACAAATCTGAACAAACAGTCAAATAACAAAGAATTGCTCCTCTAAAAGGTGAACAAATTGACTTTTTTAGACATTTACTGATCTATAAAGAAGAAGCCAGGTGGATATCAGGAGGTAAAGCATTTTGATTCCCAAGGAGCAATAACAGAAAAGAGACAGAATCCAATTATTTACAATGGAGGACGAGATTGCCAGAAATCTAAAATTATACAAAAGAGCCATGGAGAAAGGTACATTGAAGTAAATGATTCAAAGCAGGGTTAGTATTCAAAAATTTTAGCAACGGATTCGTGCCCAGTTGTGGGCATGGCCATGGTGGGCATGGCCTAGACAGCCTCCTGCATCACAGTGGGAGGGGGCATTTTCGCCCTTCCCGGGCTCCAGAGGCTTTCCTTGAGCCTCCGGGAGGGCAAAAAATAGCCTCCTCAGGCTCTGGAGGTTCTCTGGACGCCGGATTCCAGCCTTCCTGAACTTCTGGAAGGCCCATTTTTCACCTTTTCTTGAGCCTCCAGGAGGGTGAAAATAGCCTCCCCGGGCTCCAGAGGCTTTCAACTTCCAACACTACCATAATGAGCTTTTAAATACTTTGAAAAGGCCCGTGTTGCAGGCCTTCTTTTTTTTTAAAAAAAAATCATTTTTTAAGAATGGTTTAAGCATGGAATTTCAAGCAGGACAAAGCTACCGTTTTGAGTGTAACATGGGCCTTTTCAAAGTATTTAAAAGTCCATTATGGTAGTGTTCGAGGTTAGTACCCACCTCTCTCCCAGAAAAAATGAAATATTTTAGGAAATATTACAAAGGCAGAATATTTCCCCTAAAAGAGAAATATAACATGGAGGCAGAGCTGAGTCTCCCCCCCCACACACACACCTTTGTTAAGGACTGAGCCAGCCTTTTGTTCTTGCAAAGCTACCATAATGGGCTTTTAAATACTTTTGCTATTGGATAAGCTACGCATTCTTAGAAATAAAAATAACAAGGCTGAACTGATCTTCACATACCTATAAAGAATCTGGCTGCTTCTCTCTGCTTCTGAAACTGTGGCTGCCTAATGAAGCCGGAAATGGTAGGAGGTGAGGTGGGGTGGGGCAGGGCCAGCCAAGAGTGGGATTGGGGGTTTGCCGAACTGTGCAGAATCTTAGCTAGAGGATCACCCGAACCCTTGCGAATCCCCCAGTAGCCCACCTCTGATAATAACAGTGTGATTTTTATATATACAATAGTGGACAGATTTAAAAATACCCATAATGAAAGAGCGGATGTTAAAGATAATGAAATTTGCTCACTAATTTGCTCACAATGAAATTGTCATCTTTGATTAGGTAAAAGATTATTGATCAATTTCAGTTCTGATTGGAAATCTCTTTTGGACTTTTTGCATAAAATAGGGGAAAAAAGTATGATAATAGAATTTAAAAAACGGCATTAATTTTAAAATAAGAGATCAATTTAAAATTGTACTTAAAATTATGATTGTAAAAAAATGAAAGTTATTTCTTTATATATTTTTTGTTCTAAACTTTTGGCTTTCTTCTCTCTTGTGTTCTTTACTTTTTATTTTTATTATCTTAATTATTAATTTCTGTTAGTTTTTTATGTTTTGCTGTAAAATATTAATAATAGTTCTCTAAAATAGAATAATATTTTCAAAACAATGTGTTCTTGAAAATATTAGTCCTGAGCCTAATTTAAATATATGGATATTTATCAATACACAATTTATCCCATTGGTTTATTCATTTAGATTTTATATCTGAATAAGATCATATATAAAAATCACACTTGTATCTATTTTTCTGGGTTACAATTCCTGAAGAGTCTTTATTGGTGCTTGAATAAGATCATATATTTTTCTGGCTTACAATTCCTGGAGAGTCCTTATTAATTCTTGATTGTAGGCCAGATATTGATTTAACCAGTTTCTGTAACAGAAAGCCAGTTAAAGTCACTTTTATTCATCAGCATTGTACAGGCAATTGTATCCATACAAGACTTTTCAATATGTGCAGTGGCTTTAAATTATATTGTTATAGATTGATTTAAAATGAGGTTAGACAGTGTCATGGGGATAGGCATATCCACAGCTAGCACATCAATAGCTATTAGCCATGTCTCCTATTTCATGTTCAGGAGACACCAGGTCAATGAATTCCAGTTGCAAAAAGCAACAGTATGAGTCAATTATTATTTTTATATGATATTTATGAACTCCCAAGGCCAGCTAGGATGCAAGATAGGAACTGGTTTTAACATAGCAGGATTCTCTTTATATTCTTATTTAAGAATCTATAGAGTATTTTTTTTCTGAAAAACAGAAGTCAGAAATCTGCAACTGATGGGTAATAAGAGTTCTCCACCAAGGTTTGATGCATCCTTTATCACCTGTCACTAAATACAGTCCAATGCTATTTGCTCTTGAATTTGGTGTCAACCAGCTTAGAAAAGGCTAATTGAAAGGTTAACAAATCTAAAATGGGCAGTGGTATAAAATAGAAATTGACCAACCCAAAATATATAGAACAGCATTTAATTAATAGCTGGGAGTCAGTTTACATTTTAAATTCTATCTTTCTGGTTTTTTTCCCCAATGTGCCTCATGAAGGCTAACCATTTGCTTGCTTAAATACATAGCTGCTTTCAAAATTTGGTCCATTTTTTTCTATATTGTACTGAAAATAAAAATTTGATAGCAGTATTTATATGGTACTATAAAATCTCTGCCAAAAGGATTTACCGATTTGATATTGATTACTAATTTTAATTATTTTTGCATAATGTGCTTACTTCTTGATCTTTTATTGTTGGTTTGCTCTAGTCCTACGTTGCCTTTTTGGCCACTCATCTACTTTGTGAGTACTGCTACTGGCATGTCCCACAAAACTAAGAATAACTCTCAAATCAAAAGAATTTGTTCTACTTGGCTGTACAGCCTTTTAGCACTGGTATTGCATGATCTATAAATCATAAGCTTGCCAGTATCTGGGATTTAGAGGGAGATTTGATATAGGAGAGAGAACAAATTCTTAATTGAGGATGCATCCTATGAACAGCAGAACTGATTGGAACAGATGGCAAGCAGATTGGTCATTTTTTTCTCCCGGGGAAATTTAAAAGAAGGTTTTTAAAGAAAAAAGCATTTTAGAAATGCAGGAGAAGGATAGATGTACATGATAGTTAAGGAATGTTGATTTTTATAACAAATGTTTAAATGGTGATCAAAAAAGTATTGAAAAAACTCCAGAAAGTGCTATAGTGACATTTACAGGTATTAGCTGTATATGAAGATAGTGACAAGAATGGATGCACATCAATTGCAGCCCTGCTAAACAAAAATTTGACTGATCTTTTACAGGTATACTAAAACACTATAGTAACCTATGAAATTTGACTGGATACTAAGGCTCTGAAATCACCGAAATATAGCCTAAATCGTAATGAATAAAGAAACCAGTTATTAGTTACATGATCTGGAAGGTGTAAACACAAGGATTTTAAACAGTGTAACAGGCATATGTCTTACAACATTGTCCTCTATCTATAGTTAAAAAGCTTCATTAATGACATATTAATGGAATTTTAAGGTAGACTGCCTTCTAGGGTTGAATTAGAAATGTATTTTGATAGAGGACCAGTTATCCTTTGACAAAATTCTTGCAGACATTTTCCAAACATTTTTCTTAATGAAATATTTTTAAAAAAATATTAATTTGCAAATACTCTGAATTTTGTGACATTGAAATCATATGTTAGAAAACATGCATTATCTGAAATTTATGATAGTCTAGCAATTGTTTGGGTTATTCCAATATTTGGGGGAAATATACAGCTATGCTGAATCCAAAAGTAATGCTTGTGAATGTGATTCCCCAAAATCATGGAGATAAAGATGCAGAATTAACTATGGACTTTATGTGCAAAACATTTTTATGAACAGAATTGACTAGTTTTTGGCAGAAGATTTTACTGAGTGCTATTTAAGATAATTCTCAACTTTCAGGGTGGCTTTAAGAAATGGGTGAAAGGAATGTTAGAGAAGGAAAAAATACCTCCAGTGTAAAACTGCACAATCAGGGAAGAGGAACTATTGGCCATATGGATCTTCCTGAACTAACAACATCCTCAGCTCCCAGTTGAATGAGCAACATGGGAATGAAAAATGAAGCATGCTGATAACTACAGTTCAGAAACATATGGAGGATACAGGTTCCCACTTATCTTTGCAAAAGCTAATGTATAAAGATTTGGTGGTGAAATAATCTAATGATTCCAAATTATTTTAAGGTAAGTTTTAAGGTAAAAGAGAGGACTCATTAATACAAACACATCAATTTTCAGGATAGTAATAAAATAAGCTAGCAACTCCAGAAATTAAAAGATAAGTTTCCAAAAAATGGCTTGATGTTGGCAATCTAATAGACCAGCCTATTCATCTCCCAAGATTTCTAATTTTATCATTAAAATAAAGTAAATGTTAATCAGGCTGACCAACACCATAAATACTGCATATGATACTTAAGATATCACAATGCTATAGGCATGTTTAGAATCATAGAATGCAAGAATTGGGCAGAATCTTGGAGATAATTTAGTTCATTCAGAAACTATGTTCTATCCTCTATATTATGATCCTTCAGATACTTAAATCAACTATCATGTTTCTTCAGCCTTCTTTGCTGTAAACAACTTGGTCTACATCCATATCTGGAATCAAGTATGTATCTGGAATCAAGTATCAAGTATGGATAACATAAGTTCCAGTATGTACATATTCCAATATTGTAGTGCTGATTCAATTTCAGTTTTTTTCCTGATCCAGGAGTTCTTACTTCATTAGGTAGCTGGTGGAACTAGCACATCTGCCATCTTTGCTTTTAAAATGTTTCATTTGTTCTCACTGGGCATTTCAAAGTGCAAAAGAATGCTGCTGTTGCTCAAGCAACTCTATCTCACTTCAGAGGGGAAAAATGTTTTCATAATAAATGAAGATTCTTGGTCATGAGTTACCTTTTCATAGTACCCAGAAGCGAGGAAGAAATTGTTTGTAATATAGATAAATTAAGCCATAGCTAGTTTTAGGAAGACTATGGAACCAGTTCTTAATGTGTATATATTGCTTATTGCCAGTTCTCAAAATTCTATTGGCAGAAGCAAAATCGACCTATTGAAATAATTAAAAAGATCTATGGCAGGTATGGTGAATCTACTAGACTGTAGGATTTAAAATTAGCCGTTCCCCCATTAACAAAGCCTGTTTTTTTCCCTTTATATTTCCTATCTTTTGCAAAGGACATAATGAACAAACTGGTCTATAGCTTGCTTTATGCTCCAATAAATGCCTTTACCCATTGGGCAAATGGTACAGCAGTCAATCTACTTCATGCATAGTGAAGCTGGAACTGATGACATCCTACCTCCTTCTGAACAGAGAAATGGTTGATCTTAAGGTTAGCACTTTTGCTGAATGGCAAAGCTTCTCTCTCTTAAACTGTCACTAATGTAACCTAACATCATCAATGGGTATGGGCATGAGTGCAAGTTGAGGGGAGATATAGAAGGAATCCATTCCTAACAATATGCAATTCCCTACTCTAATACATATATCACAGTAGTCCCACAGGAACACTGTTCATACAGCAATCTTGACTAGATTATTCATCATTGATTCAAGATCCAACTGAAACAACATTTGGGCTTCAGGTCCTGCAGATGTCAGCAACTTCTGCATGTATGAAATGTGTCAGAAGGAACTGGTGTTTGCATGTGAGCTGAATCTTAAATGCTGACTCTAACATTTGATACAATACATAAAGAATAAAGTGCTTTCTTTGAGCTATGTTAAAATTTAGAATAGGCAAATCTTTGAAATGTAATCAAATTATGTCTGAATTTGAAACCCTTAATGTTGAAAGATGTCATTGGTGTCACAATTCACTCTTTATTTTATTGGGCCAGAAAGAAGAATCACTTCTCACTCAGATTAATTTCTATGAATCTATTTTTATGTTTTCTGGTAATGGTATTTCAATTTAATATATTATTTTGTCACTTAATTCATACTTCTGCTGAATGTGATCAAAATATATGAGGGTTTAGATTCTGATTACATTCCCATCCTTGCCTAATCAAATTTACTTTGCTTAACTTGTTTGTGCTGCAGCTATACACTAGAATCCTGCCAACCAAAAAGCAAGATGCTATATATTTATTGGATGTTTACTGAGGAGATTAAAAATAATGGGACTCACTTCAGCTCATGTCAGAGGAATGAAGCTGAATAATTCTTGATCCCTTCTTTGAGATCTGTTATCTACAAATTTAAATAATTTAAAATGAATCCAATCTATCAATTCTGCTGTATTTGGGAGAGGAACTGTTTGATCAATTGACATGATTACAGGGGGAAAAATACAGTGTTTCCCTAGAGTGGCCATTAAATTACCCTAAAAAGAGAGGACAGTGAGGAGTGAGGTTAGTTTCCACTAAACCTATCTCCTATCTTAAAAAAATTAAGCAACAAAGAATAATGTGATATGTCCAGTGCACTCACTAACACACCTTTCCCACACCCACAGACATTTTCTCACAGATGTACAGAACTTGCTTCCTTCCCCCATAACTTACATATGGAAGCACAGTTGATTTTCTTTTTTTTAGTAGTAAGTCTTCAACCCAATTTCCTGGTCAGTGCAGGATGTGCTAAAGCATTTCTATCAGATAGATTTTCAGGTTCTGACAACTTCTAATGAGTGAGTGCAAGAATTATGAATACTATTCTTGAGGCAGACTGTTCCATATGTTGATATTTTTTATCATCTGGAAAATCCTCTAAATATATAACTTAAATCTACTTCCCTCAAATTCAGTTCCCTGAGTATGCTCCTACCTTCTGGGGCAACAGAGACTACTAAACCCATTCACTCTTCTGTATGACAACTACTTAGATATCTGAAGGTCACTATCTAATCTCCCACCTCTCTTCTGTTTTGCAGACTAGATATACTAGTTCCTTTAATTATTCTTGTTTCCCAGTCCACTCACTATCTTGGGTATCCTTCTTCTGAACTTATTCTAATGTGGCTTATTTTAATAGACTGCAATGCCAGGAAGTGAGGACCAGAACAGGACAGGACAGAATAGGACAGATATGTCTTATGATCTGGGCTCTGTGTGCCTGGAAATACATTCCAAAAAGCATTTGCCTTTTTATGAGCTGCTGACTTATGGTACAAATAAAAACTTTCAGGACACTCAGATCTGTTTCAGTTGTACTGCTGCCATGTGCTTCTTCCCCATCCCGTATTTGTGCCTTTCATTAGGCAAAATTGTAGCACTGCGTATTTCAAGACTTTGCATTTCTCCCTATTAAAATCTATCATGTTTACTTCGGCCATGATAGATTGTATCATGTTTAGCTCAGCCACTGTTCAAGTTTCTCTAGATTGTTCTTAGCCTCCCCCCCCCAAAAAAAAACCAACAACAAACACAACCCACTTTTCTGTCAATTGGGATTGGGGCGATTCTCACATACCTCAGCTTATTCCGAACTTTATCATTTTTGACACAAGTTACAGCTTTGTACTTTTCTTTGGTTGTGCACTTCTTCCATTAAATGTCACTTTTCACTTTTTGTAAACTGTGTGTATCCACACTGGTCTCTTCATATGTCTCCCATTTTTCTTTCTAATAGGGATTATTTGTGATTGTGATCTGACTTCATTTTCAGGTTTTCCATGCTTACCAGATACTTTTCTCCTTTAGGATTTCAAACTTCTGTACCTACCACCTATCCCCAACTATGTTTATAAAAATCTTCTCTTCTATAATCCAGTAGACAAGTCTCAGTCTTTTCTATTCCTTCTCCCCTTGATATCATTTTGTTCCAAGGTTCCAGTCATCCTCAGTTTTTCAATCAATCAATTTCTTCCAAGTGTTAGCAGATTTCCTTTTTTTTCCCTTGTACTGTCTGATACATGACATTAAAGCAAAAGAATACAGAAATTTGTTAGACTTATAGCAGAATTAGATTTCTAGCAGGTGTCAGAACAGTCAAAACCACCAATTATCACCATTGCATGGTTCTTTGGACAGTTGGTTATTTGACACAGAAAGCTTCATTTATCAGCATCAGCTGTCTTGGTGCAATAATATAAAATGTTTGCTTTGACAGAAAAAAGTAGGGCTTAGATGCTTGCTTCATTTGATTTGTCTTACCATTTCTTTCCTGCACTACCTTACCACCATGCAGACTTCTTAGAGGCCAGCCAAGTCAATTTTGTACCCCTGTAAACTCTTAGCTCAGCAGAGTAGGACCACCTGGTCTCAGCTGCAAAAATCTAGACACTAGATGTCAACAAAGTTATACACACAATTCTAGCTCCTCCAGTTTTTTTGTAGCCTACGTAGGACATCACTTCAGAAGGGAAGATAGAAGCTGTAGAGCTCAAAAACCAAAACAGAACAAGCACTCAAAGAAGAAATCTGAATCCATCCAAGTATGGAAGTAGACAAAGGCAACTTTTAAAAATCTGGATTGCAGGTCATTCTAAAAGTCACTCCAGTCCCTCCTCCCATACATACAGTTTAATCTTCAAATAGTTGGGTGATTTGGTCCACTTTCCATCTTTCACAAGGAAGACTGTGTGCAACAGAAACTGACAGAAAGAATGGGAGAGCACAGCTTCTGTGAACTTCCATGAACCTGTCCTGATTTAAGGAAATACATTTTGCCATTGGGGTTAAAGAATCAATTGGGACCATCGCCTTTGATCCTGAGTGGGAACTGCATTGATTTTTTTAGGGAACAAAACATCTTAAAACAGATTTGTGGAAAACAAATTGAATTAAAAAGCACCTGGGACACTATGCTATGGCATTATAAAATGGTTATCAGAGAACTCTAACATAATTCTGGGACTACTGTATTATTTATTATTTAACCCTGGAAGAGCTAGAAAAAATGCAAAACAACTGATGACATATTTCATTTTAAAACATATTGTTTACATACTTTGTCATTGCAATATGTAATTACAAACTGAAAAAAAATATGTGCATACATTATGCACACATATAGGTAATTTAAAATGCAGTTATCAAAGCAAAAAGATAATATAAATATAAAAATATTAGTTCACTTCATTCACAAAAATTTGAGTTAATCTTGGGATATGAAAACTTGGGAAAAAGAAACTGATGTTCTTTTTTCATGTATTCATTTACCTTCATGTATGTGAATGAAGTAAAAGCAGAGTTATAATATCCTGTTCCTCAGAGATGTAGAGATTAAAAGAGAGAGCAGAGTTAGATAACTGAGGCCAGAAGCCCTTTCATTAATCCTACTCAAATGCTAAAATCAGAGTTTTCAGGCCAGCCCATGGGTCCAAATCAAAGAATACTATTCAGGAGAGAAAAGTCAGGCTCGACATATAGACACAGTGCAGTTAAAGACCGATATATCTAGGGAACCAATTTACAGGTTCAGGACCCAAAGTGGAACTGTAAAGGTCATCTGAAAGGACACTTTTTCACTAAGTTTCATCTCTGTCACTTCATAAAAAGCTCCTATCAATCAGATCTTTCCAGGTTCAGCTGACTCATTATGTTTTGACTGTCTTAAAGCTCGACCCTGCAAACAGGTATTCCTATCTCAAAGAACAATATTTTCTTCACCACTGTTTATTTATTTATTTATTTATTTATTGTTTAAATTTATATACCGCCCCATTCCAAGGACTCGGGGCGGTTTACATATAAAA
>JANHFL010007584.1:19077-49804 GCA_032468155.1 Oxyrhabdium leporinum
CTGTAAACCGCCCCGAGTCTTCGGAATGGGGCGGTATATAAATGTAAAAAATAAATAAATAAATAAATAAATAAACCAATGGCAGACACATCCTTCTGATTCACCCCTTTAGACTTAAGGATAGGATCACCAAAGTTAAAAGATACTTTTTGACCAAAAGTCTGCCAGTCTGGCTTTGCCACCATTTCTTTTCTACTGTATCCCTGCAATTTTCTGGTCAAGGTTTTTTGGAACGTGGTTTGCCCTTGCCTGCTTCCTGGGGTAGAGAGAGAATGATTGGCCCAAAATTACCCAAACTGGCTTCGTGCCTAAGGTGGGTGGGACTAGAAGTCCCAATCTCCTGGTTTCTAGCCTGGTGTCTTAATCGCTGAACCGAACTGGCTCTCACTTCATACAGGTAGTTCTTGACTTACAACAGTTCATTTAATGACTTTTCAAAGTTACAACGGCATTGAAAAAAGTGACGTATGACCTTTTTTCACACTTACAACCTTTGTGATATCCTCACGATCATGTGATCAAAATTCAGATGCTTGGCAACTGACTCATACTTATGACCATTGCTGTGTCCCAAGGTCAGGTGATCACCTTTTGCAATCTTTTGACTTTGACAAGCAAAGTCAATGGGGATGCCGGTTTCATTTAACAACCGTGTCAACTGCGGTGATTCACTTAAGAACTGTGACAAGACAGGTTGCAAAATGGGGCAAAACACACTTAATAAATGTCTCACTTAATGACAGAAATGTTGGGCTCAATTTTGGTTGTAAGTTGAGGAATACCTGTAGCAGCAAGCTTAAAAAGGCTAGCAGTCTATTGAATATACAGACTTGAAAATGCTAAGACGTGAAACATCTGAAGGAGATTCTTGAACTGCAACAAAATAATACAACAAATAAGGATGATGGTGTTAATTTCCTTACAGCATAAAACAAATTGTTTTAGAATACAAAAATAAATTGGGTAATAGTTTGCTTTTTCCTCATGTAGATGAATCGGATGTAAATGGCCCTGTCGTCTTCTGTTTCATTTCTAGAATCATCTCCTACAGACACTAGCTAAATCAGGGAGGAGAAAAAGCTCATAGAAATTCTGCTGCTCCCTAATTTTTCTACCTCCTCATTAGAGATGTTTGTGAAACCCGCAGAAAGATTTCAAAGATATTTAGAAAGCATGCTACATTCTAGAATAAAATGTGCTTGCAAAGCTCTCAATATCTCCTGTTCTGTCCCAGCAGATCAGGTTGGCACTGCCTCCTGCCCGTCACATTAATCAATACTCTGCTCTTTAATGTCAGCCCGGCACATGGGATGCTGAGAGCAGAGCATCTTCTCCATTTCATCATGTCATGAGTTAGCCCTCCATTGCAAAATAATTGTCAAGAGCGGGAAATCAGAAGTCCAGGCAGCTCAAAATGACTATAAAAAAAGATTTATTGCAAACTTAAGCTCTCTACAAGAATCTGAACTAATAACGGTCAAAGCAAATTGGTGGTAGAGAAGAGTCAGTGGAATTCATGGTAGACTGGACTTAGATCTCTTGTGGGCACGAAGGGGCCCAAGACTGATGATGTATTTGACCTCTCCCCCAGACTCAGCCTGGTCATCTCCTACATCAACATTTGCAAGGAGCTGATTCTTTAATACAGGGGTCTCCAAAGTTGGCAACTTTAAGACTTGTGGACTTCAACTCCCAGAATTCCCCTGTCAGCATAGGAATTCTGGGAGTTGATGTCAACAAGTCTTAAAGTTGCCAATTTTGGAGACCCTTGCATTAACAAATTCCAACTAGACCCTTGCCGTAGGAGCCATCTGTTAAATCATTCTTAAGACTAAAAACAAGGATGTATGACATGCATACCTTTTTTCACAGATACAGCAGGTGATTCTGTTTAAAAATATCACTTCAGAAATAAATTATTAACCCAGAGGGATAGTTAAAGCACATTCACTGTACAATTGCAATAAAGCTATTTCAACTTCACAGTGCTGTAATGAAGCGTTGGATCATTCAGCGATACTGCTGAAAGAGTTCACTTACAAATGAAAAGCTTTCCTAATGAGAGAAACCTAAAGGCTTTTCTCCCATGCTGAAAGCAACAAGGGCTGGCTGTCATTCATGTGTTCTGAGTAAAGAGGAAGAACTTTGGTGCATTCTTTAAGTGTGATCTTCACTTACAACAAATGGAAATGCTTCTCATTATATTTAGGAATTTCAGGGTTGGTATTTTCACCTCCTAAAAAGCCTGTCAAGCAAGAAATGTAGATATAACCCAAAGGTGCTTTTTTTCAAAAGCCAGCTGGACTTTGTTTTTCCTGGAAGACATTTTGCTTTCCATCCAAGAAGCTTCTTCAGTTCTTCTCATTCAAGAAGCTTCTTGGATGAGAAACGAAATGTCTTCCAGGAAAAACAAAGTCCAGTTGCCTTTTGAAAAAAAACACATATTTGGTACAACCATGACCTGGATGATTGAGAATCTCCACAGACATGTGGGTGTAAGTCTTCCCTCGGCTCCATCTGATGTAATAAGGTTACCGTTCTCAGAACTGAAAACTGAAAACAATAGTTGGAATAGCTTGCCTCCAGAAATTGAGAGTGCTATATCACTGGAGGTGTTTAAGGAGAGACTGCAGTGGGCAGTTATTTGTCCAGACTGGCATAGGGTCGCCTGATTGAGCAGGGGATTGGACTAGAAGTCCTTCAAGATTGGACTAGAGGACCTCCAAGATCCCCCCCAACTTTGTTATCCTATATTCTGTCCTGTATTCCATCAGAATTCTCAGTGTTGGTGCCAACACAAGTAGAGGATACCATGATAAGGAAGGCTACTCAATGTGTTCCTCCAAAGCTGATGGGGCTGACTTCAGGTTCATCTTTCTATAAATGACTCTTCATCTCTTTCAACTGTACCCTTAGACATCTTCCTCCTTAACCAGTTTACCTAATCCATATTTGTTTGGAGCTGGATCCCAATCTGATGAACTGGGTACATTTTAGCATAAAGTATACTACTGTTGTAATGCAGAGGTTGCCTGCTTACCAATTCTTCTTACCTCGTTGTGTTGATACTTGAAAGATCTCAGTGCTTTCTCCTGAGACAAAGTGTGTGAAATAGGAACAGTTGTACTCTGAAAGGAAGGAGGGAAGAGGAAGAAAAAAAAAATTAATACTTTTTGTCCAAATCAATTTTCATTTTTGTAGAACCCTGAAACAGACAAGGAATATAGAAAATATACAGGGTAATCCCCTATATTTTTATTTAGAATTCAGTCCCATTGAGTCTAATGATACACCCGGCAGAAAGTAATATATGGTGGTGCAATTTCAAAGAGGTTTCTCTTGTTTGCTGCTTTTCTTTTATTTTAAAAGCTGGTTTTTTATTAATGGAAAATGTTTATTCCTTCAAATAAACACTAGTCTATGACAAGCAGCTACTGTGCACATCCCTTTTCAAATGTTCAATATGTCAGCAAGGTGGGTGAAATCTGAGACCTTGCATATTCCACCTGTACATTCAGACCTAGAGCAGTGAAATCCTCCATTTCTTTAAATCTATCAAAAATCTTTTTTTTTGGGGGGGAACCATTATTTTTGGTATAGATGCCTCACATCTTCTATTTTTCAGCCACATCTAACCTATGCATTTTAGGCAATTACAGGTAGTCATTGACTTACAACCATTCATTTAGTAACCACTCAAAGTTACAACAATACGGAAAAAAGTGACTTATGATGATTTTTTACACTGACGACAAATGCAGCATTCCTGTAGTCATGTGATCCAAGTTTGACACTTGACAAACTTGTATTTATGCATGTATTTATGACAGCTGCAGTGTCCCGGAGTCATGTGGTCACTTTTTGAGAACTTCTGACAAGCACAGTCAACAGGAAGCCAGATTCACTTAACAACTGTGTTACTAAATTAACTGTAGTAACAAGGGGGGCAAGAAAAGGTTGTAAAATGGGGCAAAACTCACTTAACAACTGTCTTGCTTAGCAAGTTAAAATTTTGCACTTATCTTTGGGTTCATCTTCTAGTAATGTCTATATGGAACAAATGAGCATTTTGGAAAAGTGGGGTTTTTAACAGTGTCAGTGAGTGAGACACTATTGACCTCACATACACACAAAGTTTCAGGCAATCTCAGAAAATCTCAACAAGCACAATGGGTTTTAACAGATTATATTTATTAATTGATTAGGTCCTTGTAATCACATGATTCCTGAATCTGTATAACTGACCTATCCTTACCTTCCTCTCCCCTCCCCACTTCAATCCAATTTGAAGTCTAGCTGCTGCCCTGGGTATCTGATGCAGTGAGTTGCAATTTGTGAAAGTTTCTGTCTTTTAATTAAATCTGTTTTCACAAGGAATGGTGTTACCAGACTTCTCCTGGGTTGTTGTTTTTTTTGCCAGTTTCTTAAAACTACAAGAAAGTAGTTTACAACTGGAGGTTAGGAAAAGATTTCTGACTGTATACACTGCCAGCCAATGGAACAGGCGGTCACACATACTGTGAGTTGCCCATTGGCTAAAGATGATGTCCAGAAGGTTGTTGGCCATCCACTACCAATGTCCTGGTGGAAGTTGGAAGAGATGACCTCCAACTTGTGAAGCACTGTGGCTGAGCATAGAGGTGAACCTGGACTCCACAGTGCCATTCCGACACCTTCCCATGACACACCCCAGCTAACACATTGCCACCAGGCTTTCATTTTGGCTAATTTCATTGGTTTGCTTGAACCGCTTTTATTGTACAATACATGAGCAGTTTTGTGTGATTGCTGATGAGCTTTTCTTGGAGTAACTTAGCAATGAGTTTGACTGATGTCTTTCTCTTGCTGATGTCATCTCCATCTCCTTCCCTTCCCTGTACGAGAACTTTTATTTCTTGTTGAAACAGGGGTGTCCTCTTTTATCCAGGAGAACAGTGTACAGGGCATAAAAATTGGCAGGCTGTCCTAGCACTATTGTTCTGTACCTGATGCCTATAACAAGTCTATGATCTTGTTAAATAATGTATTTTCCTTTTGGCCGCACAAGATTTGATGTCTCCACCTTGATGCCCTCAGCTTAACGCCCAGTCTTTGCAGGATATTTAGCAATGCTGAGTGTCACAAAGGCACCACAAGGTCCTAAAAAGAAGATGTGCTGATTTAAGAAGTGGAAGTTAAAGACAAAGACAGATATTTAAAAATGATGTTTTAATCCTATTAACTGAAACTTCCTTTAAAATGCTATTCATATTTCTAATATTTCCAAGTTCTTTTTACATGTTACATGTACATTACTTAGATTAATATATGCTTTGGGCAGCAACTGGTCAGTTGGCTTCCTGTTCATCCAGCATGCTAAATCATGGTTTGATTATTTACAGATTACTGAATAAACAGCTGGGACTCACTTTTTCATCCTGGGAGATGTATTTCCTCCCTTTCCTCTGCTTGGGGGCTAGGAAGGATGCAGTTAATAACATAGCATAATAAATTATGACATGAATGCCTATGGAGATTCTCAAACATCAGGTCATGGTTATCCCAAAGATGCTTTTTCCAAAGAGCAAGTGGGCTTGCTTGGTCTTTTCTTTGAAAACATTTCGCTTCTCATCCAGAACCCATGAATTGAAGGAGCTTCTTGGATGAGAAGCAAAATGTTTTCAAAGAAAAAAAGGAAGAAAATTCACTGGCCTTTTGGAAAAAAAAAATAACTTTTGGGAGAATTATGACATGGTCAACTACCTTTTTCAGAGTCGTGTTTCTCCTTAATATTTTCAAAACAGTTAAAGAGTAAAATTGGGGCTTTATGATTTGCAGAAATTTAAGACAACCATTTTTCCCTTAAAGCCATCCAAGAGAGTAGGGCAGGAGTAGTGGTTATTAAGGAACAGTCTGCAAAGTTTTAAGCCTCTATTTTGCCTTTCAACTTCCTCCTCAGAATAAAGCCCAACATATTTTTGTTTCTGTTGATTCTGTTTTTAATTCTGTTGATTTTGATCCTGTTGATTCTGTTAATATAACCTTGGAATAAACACAGAGCTAGTCCTCATGGTTTCTCTTCTTGTCTAGTCCTAACTTAAAGGGCTAATATCCACTCCTGCAAGTCTGAAACTATTTCTCACTTCCCTTGCTTTCACTCTTCCCAAATCTAGGAAGGGTTCCTTCTGAGACAGCTTCTCCACCCCATTTCTTTGGGCCCAGATGTCATTGATCAGATGGTTGTCTAGGGCCTGCAGCTGTTCCTTCTGTCTCCTGAGACCATTCCACATACCAGTAGAGGCAGTCCTCATTTAGCAACTGCCTTGTACAGTAACTGCAGTTGCAATGGTGATGAAAAAAAACCAACTTGCATTTATGACCTTTGCATGTCTGTAAAACAAAGTAAAGCTGTAGTATGATTCTAAGCACAGTTGTGGTTTCATTTAGCAACAACAACATGACTTAACCACTGAGTTGATGGTCCCAACTGTGGTCACTAAACAAGGTCCATCCTTACAAGCTCGTGAAGGAGGCAGCAGCAGTTTTCCTGCCGAATAAGTTCAGGCAAAACTATTGACAGAGAATTGAGCCCTATCTCGGATTGCAGAAAAACGGCCACTCCTCATTTTACTCAGAGCGAAAGCTGCAATGATCAATCAAACATCTTCACAAACTGACATGACCTTCCCACCTCCTAGGCAGATAGAGGGAAATTGACCACTTTCAGCTTTAGAGACTCAGTCGGTGAAGAGAAGTGGGGCAGATGAAGGGGAGGGTTTAGGTTTATCCTTGTTACTGTGCCTGTGCTTTCCTATAAAAGCTTCTGTCAGCCTTGGAAGCCATGAAACCGAGGCCTCTGCAGGCTGCCACATGGGAAATAGGGAGGGGGTACTTTCTCATGGCAGTTAGAGGGGTTGTAGTCAAAACAATATTCTATCTAGGAATGTCAAGGCCGTTCTCTGTAACACCTGGAAGAGGAGTGCCAAGATGGAAGAAGGAATGCTGGGTATAACCTAGGATTGGAGAATGTGATTTATGATGGTCAAAAGAAGGTGGTTCAGAAATTCTCTTTTGGGTATGGAAAAACATGGGCCTTCAGATTCAGGTTTTTCCCAGATGTGCCAACATGGATTGGATTAATGGATTAATTCTTATCTGAGTGCTGAATGATTTATTGGAACTTAGATGGAACGCTGACACCCTGTTCAGTGCCTCTACAGTTTAGTATGATAATGCTATATACAAACTTTTTCTTTCATCTAATTGCACCCAAACATAATCTCAAACCTCTTTTTAATGGTATAGCCTCAGACTGTAAGGCTTGGTAAAGGAAGTATTCTGAGTGACATATGGGAACTAGTTATTACCTGTTGCTCATAGGACTATAACAAAACACTGGAGGTGTTTGGGATTTCTAATTAATACTTTAATCACTTGCATAAAGTTAGCTTACTGTTCTTTAACTAAAAAATAAACTCCTAAGCAGAAAAGGATATCTTGACAATACTTTTAAGAAATGAAGCCCATATGGTTCATTGTGCTATAGGGAAAGCAATTAGATCAGCACTGATAGCATTCCTATAGGCTGACTTAATTTTCAAGTAGTTTAAAATTTGGCTGTAAAAACATTCCTCAGGCTAATTTTTCACAGTGGGAACTTCACATGAATATAACTTGTTTATTTAAAAGAAGAAGGTGGGATACTGCTGCTGATTTTAATATTTTTGCTTTTCAAATGGTCTGAAGAAGAAAAGTTAGTAAATGGATATAAACTGGATATAAATGAGTAAGGTGGAACAACCAAGGACAGAATGCTTATGTTATATTCAGAGGTACTCTGAAGTTTGGAGGCATATTAGGCAGTGGAAGGCTCCAAGGCTCATTTCTGCAGCTGGTTCATCCATTGCTCTGTTTTTACCTGGTTTTTACTGTCCAAAAAAGAACAGCAGCAACAATGTCTTTTTCCTTACTTTCCATAGTGCTTTTTTGGGGAGTGGAGAGGGGTAATGATTTTGATCATTCATTCCAAGAATGAGTGATTAAACAAAAGGTGCTATTTATAATATAAATATAAACTTTATATTATCTAAATGAGTCAAATCATGATCTTGTCATGTGGTATATGTTAAGGTGGCAAGGCAGTGAATTTCATGGTATTGTAATACACTCACTAATCCTATGGCCTTGCATTTGATTAGTGAAGTTAAAATGTAGAGAATATTTCCGTTCAAATGGTGAGCACAACACAATCTTGAATGGATGATTAGCATAACAACATTTCATTTCATCTGTTTGGGCATTTTAGAGCCTTCTCAGACTTATGTCTTATAATTCAGTATTTAATATACCAGAATTTATTATTGTCAAAGACCTAAATAGTATTTTAATGGCCACTGGGTCAACATTACTTCAGTATGACAGTGGCAGATAATATCTTTGTACCACATATTAAAAAAGAAAAATACTATGAGTTACCCTTATAGTAAGTACTCCTTAGAAAGCTTGTTTGGTCAGAACAGCAGCCTTGTTATCTATGATGAATATCCTAAAATCTATCTCTTCACTACCGATGCAATGGCACTTCCCTTGAGGTCTGTCACACTTGATTTTTAAAAATATTTTTCTTCTTTTCTTTTCTTAAGGAAAGCCAATATACTACAAAGCAAAACACCAATTCCAAGCAAAATTGGTATTTCCAACTATAAATTAGGATATACATTGTCCCCAGGGGCATTGTTAGAAAATACTTCAGCCCAGTAATTAAAATGTTTTGGGAAGTTAGGAATTGTGGGGAGCAACTTCACTAGCTTACTTCCTGGTAAAAAGATATTTTGTGATTGACCATGTATCAGGACAGACATTTGCTGAGAATGATTATGAAATGCTCTCAGAATTCCAATAGTGGCAACTGACTATTACAACATTGGACTTTAATAAGGTAAAACTTGTGTTTTTAAGAATTTTCCTTGATCTGTTATGAAATAGAGCAGCCCAATGATGAAGAATCACTTTGATTCTATCCTAAAAGTCAAGAGATATGTTTTCCTTTCTCCATGTTTTCCCCAAAATAAGACCTATTCTGAAAATAAGACCTAGCTTGATTTTTTACACATGTGCCCAATATAAGCCCTACCCCACCCAGAATAATCCCTAGTTAACACCCTGCCCACTCTGGAGCGCACTGGTAAAAATTAATCTAGGGTGAGGATGGGAGAATGGAGCTGCCCTACTACTTAACTTCAGACAGTTGCAGCCAGCCTCGTACATCCTGACACCTGCCTCGCCTTGCCAGCCCACTTCTTCTGTGGCCGCTTGCCATCACTTGTGCGTGTCACCCAAGCTTCCATTTTGCTGTCAGAGACCTTCAGGAAAGGCCTCTACAGCCAAGAAATGGGCTACAGATTGATGTGTGTGGTGCTCCCCGGCCTCGTTTTGCCATCATAGGCTTTCAGGAAAGGCTTCTGCAGCCAAGGAATGAAATCCGAATTGACACATGCAGCACCCCTGGCCTCTGTTTTGCTGTCAGAGGGCTGCAGGAAAGGTCTCTGCAGCTGATAAAAGAGCTCTAAATTGATGTGCGTATCAATTAAGAACTCTGTTACCAGCTCAAGAAGCCTTTCCTGAAGGCCTCTGACAGCAAAACAGAGGCTAGGGACAATGCGCACAACAGCAACAAGCAACCACAGAAGAAATGGGCTGGCAGTGGGCTCCTGCTGGGTGGGGCTGCCAGTGCCACTGCTATGAGGTGAGGCAATGGAAGACACCCACCAAAAATAGGACCTGGTGCCTTTTTTGGTGGCAAAAAAAATGTAAGACCAGGTCTTATTTTCTAGAAAACAGTATTTCTTTCCCTTCCCTTCCCGTCTCCTTTCTGGCAATGATGAATCAGCTGCAACTGATACCTTTAAAAAAAAATATTCAATCTTTCTCCATCATTCTTGTGTGCTAATCAGAGATGTATTGGGGCATATATTGGGATATACATTTTTCCATAGGGTTGTCACCACTGCACTTTTTTGATATAGTGTGCTTAGAAAACTGTACTTCAGTAATTCAAGATGAGACATTTTTGCTATAGCTTGATTTAAAAAAAAAAAAAAAGCCTTATGCTTTAATAGCTGTAGATTGCAATTTCTTCTGTAGCCATAAAATTATTGAGGGAATGATGTATTTAGGGGTTGTTTAAAAGGGTCTTGTCTTAACACGCAAGCATGGTTAGGCTACATCAAATAACTTCACACCTTGATTCTGTCCTTGTGAAATTGTTCCCCTACTTGACTAGCCAAAGTTTTAGAGAAAATTAAAACATTTTTTTTTCTGTACAGACAAGTGCACGGAAATCAGGCAAATCACAAAGCTGATTCTTTAGGGTTGTTTGCTTTTGTTTTGTTTTATTATGTTTGCCTTCACAGAACTGTGTGTATATATGGCTACATATGCCAAGACTTTCTTTCTACAATTGTATCTTCACAGATGTCAGATGGAGGGCACTATCACACAGCAGGTTGCAGAGCTATTCACTGTGGAAGTAGTGTAAGCTGTTTTGTAACCTTGCAGTTGTCAGTCTGAATATTTGACAAAACTGGATATGAACTTCACAAGGTCGTTGGGAATATGCATAACACAAGACTTTTGGTACTAAGTTAAAAGTGATATAAGATCAAAAACAGCAATAAGTAAAGTTTTCTGAAAGACAGAATTGATTAATCCAAAATGAACTGATCATAGCTCATCAGGGACTGGCTGGAATGACAGCATATTGATATAAAAATTCCAGGGTTTAAAAATCTAATTGAAGTATCTCCCTAATCTCTCTGTGACACATTTTCATCTGAAGCAATGGTGGCACCCAGTGGTCAGAAGACAGGAACCATTCCAAACAGAGAAAGGGCACAGTTCACTCACACTCTTCATTTAGAATGTATGGAACAGGAAAATTATATGATGAAATTATAGTACATATTGAAACGAGTGACTTCATTCAAAAGAGACAATTATATGCTGGATTGTAATAAAATTGGGATATCTGTTTTACATTTTTACATGACTATAAACTAATTTTAGTTTAAAAGATAACTTATATCTCCCTCTCTTTATTGTCTCTTATAAAAGGCCATTGTGCTTTCAGAATTTCTTTTGCTGGTGTTTTAAGCTGACTTTATTATCACAAGGTAGCCAATATCACCGGCTGTAATTTTTGTAAGCATATTTCTCAACATGCTCCCTATTCTTATAACTCATATTGTTTATGCATGTTAGACCAATCATTTTGTAACTATTTTTTTTCCATGAACTTGGCAATGGTAAAAGAAAATTCAGAATAATTATCTGGCATAAAACTAGTCAAAATAATTGTTCTCATAAGATATGATAAAAGTTCTATGTCTTTTCTGAATTAGTTTTTCATAGATTCTTGACTTCAGATTAATAGTAAACCCAAATGTGAAGTAGTATGAATATGTCCATTATAATCTAATTTAGGAAGATAGACATGAATTAGTTCTAAAAATATAGATAGGCTAGCTTGTAATTTCAATGCAATACCACAATATGTTACTATTTCATTAAGCAGCACATTCAAGAGAATATATACAAATACCAAGTCTGAGACAATTAGAAGCAGAGAGAAGAACTATCTGAGTGATGTATCTCTGTGAAAAGATTCAGTAATCCTTCATCAGTTGAAGGATCTATTTTGTGTCATGCTAAATTATCCATATCAATTCCACTTCTAATCCACTTCATCTATTGCAGATGAGCAATCTCTTAATTTAGTACTATTTATTTATCAAATTTAAATAACACCAATCTCACTGTCAGATGTTATGTTATGTCATCTCATCTCATCTCATCTCATCTCATCTCATCTTATCTTATCTTATCTTATCTTATCTTATTCGATTGATCCGGAGCTCTATTATCGGCTGCAGAGGGCTTTCCAGAAGGCATCTGAAGGCGAAACGGAGGCCAGGGCAATGTGTGCGAGTGGCAGCAAGGTGCTGCAGAAGAAGTGGGCCAGCAACAGGCTCCTGCTGGGCGGGGCTGTCGGTGCCACTGCCATGAGGTGAGTCAATAATTAGAACCCTCAAAAAAGAAGCCAAGTCATTTTTTCAGGTGTCAAAAGAAAATAAGACCTGGCCTTCTTTTGGGAGAAACATAGTACACACACACACACACACACACACACACACAATATATTACATTACATTACATTACATTACATTACATTGGCAAACTATGTATACTTCTATAAGAGGATAAATGCATATATGAATAAAAAATTAGTCATGCTGTAAGAATAATAATAGTATTTCATTAACAGTTTGAAAATATTAAAAGATATTGAAACATATTGAATCTAGCCACCATTATAAATGTAGGTATTAGAACAATTATAAAGCATACAAAGTATAATTAGTAATGTTTTATGGATTTGTGACTTCATTATATGTTTTCAAACTTCCAACACTTATGAGCCTAGTAATTATTGTATGAACAATGTCCTGGCATTAATCATTTCATTTAACCAATTTGTCATATATCTTAGCAAAAGCAGGCATGTATGCACTGCCAACTTTTACGACCTTATAATTAATATGAGAAAAAATTTATAGAAAGCTAATTCTGATAATGTGTATTAGGAAAAGTAATTGAGATTTTCAATAAAATGGTAAGCGTTAATTTTTTTCCAAACTGGAGAAATCTGGAGAAGATTACAGTTTGACAAGATATGTAAAACAGGAGATTTTACTTAGGCTAAAACACTGAACACTAAAAACATCAATAAGGAATCGTATAGAAAAGAAGCATAAAATAGCATCTGAAAAGAAACCAATCACAATGAATTAACAAAGAACTTCAAGAGCTCAGCTAATTTCCCAATTCCATTTTCAGGAAACAACCAGGTCTCCACAAGAGCAGCAGGGTACAAACCATAATCTTGGGAAATCAATACAAGCCTGGAGGATGGTGAAAATTCATCTTATTGCACAGTTTAGGTATTCGTCAAGGATACCGTTTATAATGAAATAGACTTGAAAAAATGGTGGCTAAAAAAGTCTTTTTTTGCTCAGAGTTCTAAAAATTCTACCAGTTGTTTGGCCATCAACTATAGCATTGAAACTAACCTTTATAATATGTTTCTTTCTCAGTATCGTGATTGATATTTTTGTTGGCACTTTTAAGTGGTAGTACGTAGTAAGCAAAGTGTTTATTGAGCACTATAAGCATTACATGCAGTGTGGATTATTTTAAAAGGAAGATATAGGGTAGATATAATTTACAGAATTAGCATGCCTATTGAACAGAATTATCTGTAGATACATCAGGGTAAATCTACAATAACTTTACTGAAATAATTTGTCTTACAGGAAATGGTGTTTTTTTAAAAAAAGTTAAGGAGCAGTGGGAACAGGAGTGGATAACCTATGGCAGTGTAGATGTTGTTAAATTACAACATTTAGCAATTCTAGGAAGCGTATCCAACGGCGAAGAATATTAGTTTATTTTACATATTAAATTTATATTTAACATTTCTTCCAGGAGTGCAAGGTGCAGATTAATCCTGTCTTCTATTTTTCTCCATAATAACCAGTGAGGTAGATTAAACTGTCCTACTTCAGCAAACTCTGAAGTATCATTGGTTTCTTCTTTGAAGATGCAGTATGATTGACTTCTCTTCTTGCTTACCAGGAAGCACTTTGCATTTAAAACTTTACAGATAGATTCAAGATTTGGTGTAATCCCAGGCACATCCAAGACTGCCAGGCATAAAAGAGCAGGACCACACATGAAGTTCCTATTAAACTGATTTATTACTAATGCCTATGCACAGTACTCTACTGAATTCCATGCTATTTTGGCACTAGATAAGGGTCAAAAGAATTCAAGAGGTGTTGAACTTAGTCCGTTTGTGGGTATGATGACTCTAGGCTGATTATTATTTTAAATCCATCCCCCAGGTTCTCCTACTCCTTCTTCTATAGAGACTTACCTAAGTAAAGGTGCTTAGAACTTACCTTTTTCAAGAGGAAACTGAACTTTGTTTTTCCTTCAGAACTGAAGAAGGTTCTTGGATAAGAAGCAAAATGTCTTCAAGGAAAAACAAAGAAAGTCTAGTTGCCTCTTGAAAGACCAACTTTGGGACAACCATGACCTGGATGACTGAGAATCACCATAGACACATACCTATACAATTTGGACCTTTCCTGCTAGCTTCTTCATTGACCTTGCTTGTGAGAAGCAGGAAGAGAAAGTTATAAATCTCAATCACATGGCCACAAGATGGTGCAATCACTGTAAGTATAAACCAGTTGCAAGCACCAAGATCTCAATCACATCACTGCAGAATTGCTGGAACAGCTGGAACTCAAGAACTGGTCATAACCACCACTGATTGAGCAACTTCATAATTTTGAATGGTTGCTGACTGTATGATCAATAATTGAGGACTACTTGTACTGTAATGTGTGTTTGAAGAGATTCAAATGGGCAGAACTCTAGTTCTCCATCCCTGTTCAATTTATGACCTTCCTTTACTATTTTCAAAGAAAGGGGGAAAAGTCTTGCACGTTCTTCAGAAATCCAAAAATAGCCATTCTCCTGGTACAGTTTCACTTGTTCAGTTAATGAAACATTTGCAATTAAGATACATGACAGCTAAATCAGACTAGAATAAATATAAACATTTAAATAACGGTTTCTTTCATATTGGAGTGATAGGTTTCATTTCAATTTCACTGCTTTCTTCACTGCTAGTGCCGTTAGCCACACACATTGGTAACACCTCAAAGTTCACTGAGAAGTGACAATTGCCCTTTCTAGGACTTTTGAACTTGTCTGATTGTTCTGATGCATGCTCAGCTTCATTCACAGTATTCCAATGCTGTTCTGATACTGCTGAATGTCCAGCTCTCAAAATCAACATTTCTAATTTGTAACATTTACAATAACATCTGAACTGCACTAAAGTACATCCACTAAACATTGTAGCCTATTCTGACCACAGACGAAACCCTGTGTGACCTCAAAATGTTCTAATGATAATAGGATTTCACAACAGAATGCACACAGAAGGCATCATGGACCATTAGAAATACAGATGCAAGATACTGATTAATATTTCTATTTATTACCATAGGATTTTTTTCTGAATTCACAGGATCAATCGCTGCAGATTATAGGCTATACTCTGTAAAGTACTACTGTTTGCAAAGTCATATTCTTGTCCCAGTTAGATATGGAGCTAGCTGAAAATCTTCGTAAAATCACCTAAAGAGTAGTTTAGCAGTGTAAAGTAAAAAAAATGAAACAATTCGAAAGTGCTGAATTGCAAGAAGAAGAAACTTACATGGATACCATTAAGCTAGTGATTAATAGCTATTCATACCTGGAGGCCATAAAATATGTCGGGAATTTTTTCAGTATTCTATTTCAACAAGAATTTCAATTTTAAAAAGTATTTAATGAAATAGAAGAGCACTTGCAATACAATCTATTTGGTGAAATCCTGAGTCTTTAGTCATTGTCTGAACCTGAGCAAGATCAATGATTTCTTTAAGAAATTCACTTCATTGTCATCTTTTATTAAATCCTCCCAAAAGAACACTGTAGAGATCTCTGTAATATTATTTAACCAATACTAAAAAGGCTGTAATCAAACAAGGAAATTAAGTCTTTTTTTGGACATTGCTTCTCATTCATCTATCAAAACTCATTGGAGCAATCATTATTTCCTCAATTCATCCTATTTCACAGCTGAAACTTTGCAAGAAGAAGCTCTATGCATTCCATTTGATCCTTCTGAAATAAAGGTAAGTTATAAATCTAATGGATACATCATTTTAAGTGTAAAGCTGCAATGTAATTTCATATAAAAACAATTTTAAAAGAAGCAGAAAAACCTGCATTGGTGAAATATGTACAGTACCACTTGAAAGAATAAAGTATAGTATATGTACAGGATTTTAATTAAAACAATTTAGATTTTGAGAGATTTAAAAAATTTCATGAGAATATTTTAAAATTCATCACAAATGGTATAGAATTGTGTAATCTATACAAATTGTAGAGAACATTTAATTTTTGGAAATCCATGATACATGTGGATCAGATATATAGTGATGCACTATAAATGCAGTCAGGGACATTAAAAAAATAATCTAACCATGACAGTTAATTAGTTTTAGTTGGTACAATCTGAGATTATTGCAGTTGGTCTATGCTTCTATCTAGCATGCTCAGTATCAGGGTGATATTTTGTACTTCCTCATGTTAAATACAGAGGATTTTATTTCCCTTTGTTTCCTCCAGTTTTCTTTTTAGCTTTCTAGATTGAGCGAGCACTCAAGTCTTATGAATTTCCCGACTGCAGACTGCAGATGTAGTGATATGTTACTGTGTGAAGACTTAAACATAGGTAGGATTGTCTCACTAAATTAAATGATGTAAGGCATGCCCATTTTTTGTAACAGGCAAATCATTTGTTTCAAACTTAAAAACAAACAAGTAATTTTGCACTATATTTTCAGTTTTCTGGAAATCGGTCATTGTTCATGCTGCAAAAATAATTTCAAATGTAGGTGCAGCAAAACACACATGTGCATGTACACAAATACACAGTCTGAATTTTAGGGTAGCTAATACTAGCCACAATTGCATTGTGTGTTATTTATAATTATTTTTAAAAGCCAAGTCTCCAAGGTCTACAAGATAAAGCCAGTAATATGGTGACCACACTAGACTGCACTATGGTCACATTGCTGTCCCTTATTTATTTCTGTAATAGAAGAGATATTATATAAATATGCACACGTATATGTACAGATACATTATACATATATACAGATACATATATACATGTGAAGGCATCTTCGTACTAATCTCGTATTATAAAGTGCTGGAGAGTTTGAAACAGCAAGTTTCCAAAATCTTTCTCCAGCTCTTTCATTGTACAAAGTAGAACAAAAATAAGAAATAGTTTATAAATTTAGCTCTGATATAGTAATCATAACTTTCAGGAAAACTCCTTTTACATTTTTAGCTGCATTGTATTAGCTGGTTGGTGTTCATTTATTGTTCAGTGTTACACATGATTATGTTTAAAACATCATATCAGTGTAACTTGAAACTCTTTGATGACTGAAGCCATGCCAGGGTTCAACAGATTTATTATCAGACAAACAATTTTAAAGATTGTGCTGACAGGCCTTGTGCCACTATGACAGGTTCAGATGAAGTATTTTAACTATGGGAGCCCTTGTGCTCACAATGAGCTCCCATATTTGCTCTGTATTCAGTTTACATCTCTCTCTTCTTCTTTTTTTTTTAACAGCATTGTGTAAGCTTGCCTCATCTGGTAAAATTAATGGAACAATCTGTGTATATAAAAGAAGTGCATAGTTTTCTAAAAACATACAGCTAGGAAGGGAAAGGAGATAAGAGACTCAGGTAAATAGATTTATATTCACTCTGGATAAATAAGCTACCCCATCATTTTTTCCCCAGTAGTATTTCAAATCAGTTATTTTCAACCTCTTAAATTTACATTTTTGAGCTTCAAATGTAAAGACTTTGGTCTAAATAAAACCATGGATACCAGACTCAGATATTAGCAATAGAATCAAGACTGAAAGTCAGTATAGCTTGCTCAGATTTCTAGTTTTTAATCAAAGGTTTGAAAAACTCTTACTGGAGTTTTTATGTGAATATGTGAAATTAAAATATCTGCCAAAGACTGAAAAGAGATATACTCTCAGAAATAGACTTGGTCATGGAAAGTGCTGAAGTCAGGAGCACAATATTGAGCAGAAAAAATATCTTTATGACAAGGATTGTTGGGTGCCTGCTTTACATGAAAGAGGATCCTAAATAATGGAAAAGCAACTATTTTTTATAGACACTGAGGGATCTGATTTGCCTGCCAGTTTGGGTCAAGCTGGCAAATTTCTTATCAATGTACCTGTAGTGAATTTTATTGTTAGGCAAATGTGACTTTCAAGAAGGCAGCACAGCTGAAGAAAGCCATTATTTAAGAGAAGGAATATTGAGATCATCAACTGGTGGAGGATGGAAAGCTGGGGGTTCTCTAGTTTGCAATTTCCTTTTAAAGACTGCCCTTGAGCTGGGCTATATGCTGGTGAAGAGCCTTCTATTCTTTGGTTAGATTAGATGGCATTGCAAGAGGGCATTGTTTGGGTATAGGGAGGTTCCGTTTGGCTCTTCTGGTATTCTGCAAAGAGATATATTGGATTTTGACCTTGTTCACTTCCAAAAGACTGAGAGGTGGGAGAGAGCAGAGAAGATACAATCTGCTAGGTTTATTCTCCCTATGTTATATTTAAGCTCCAGATTTTAATTCTATGACAAACTACACCTGTTGGAATCACACAGAATGAAAATTTGTCTTTCAAGATGTCAACTCTACTTGTAGATCAGATCACAAAATCAAGTCCACGGAGAGTAAAACTACTTTATTGAGCACGTCAATAATAACAAATCTTATTAGTTTGACTGTCCTTTACCTTATCCCCCTTGCTCTACTTTTGTTAATTAGCGAGTTGTCTGTCCAAGCCTTCTCCAAACATTTCCTGTCTGTTGTGGACTTAAGATACGTTAAATCTTGCATATCTCCATCAAAGTCATGTTTCTTACTCTCTACATACAGTAACTTTCTCCAACCCAATGCCCTAACTTCAGTTCTAATGCTGATTAGTAACCAGAAAGGATACAACCGAATTAATGTTACCCTCACTAAGAAACAAAGCATGTAAAAACATGCAAATAGATCTTAGACTCTAAAACGGAACCATGATAATCCAAAGTACAATCATGCAGGGGAAAAATGTATGGAGTATGTTCACTGTACTGGTAGAGATAAATTATATTTTCTCAGTAAAGTTTGGTTTATAATATGTGTTAGAATTCCAAATAATGTTCTGCCCTTCTCTCTAACTTAAGATTTAGTATATTCAGAATTTTCTTCTTTATTATTTTAATTATTAACATATATTTGTAGCATAATTTATACTTTATAAATAATTATAGATATAATTTATTCATTTATAACATATAATTAAATATTAATAAGTGAAATTTGCTGCAGACTTTTCTCTTTCACTCAGAATTCATCTACATTAAGACTAGTTAATGACCACACTCTTTTTTCTTCCTTGCTGGAGAGTAAGTAAGAATCTGCTTATTGCCCAGACTAGACACCCATCATGGGCTGACAGTAAGCGACTATCCCAAAATCACACAACTGGTTTCCATGCCTCAGGTGGGACTAAAATTTACAGACTCCTGGTTTCAAAGCTGGTGCCTTAACCACTAGACCAAACTGGCTCCCTAATTTAATGACCAGACTCTGTTGTTATAATATTACTATAAGTTAATCTTTTTAAATATATATATTTTGAGTCTCTGTGAGATGTCCTCAAAATGAACTCAACTAGTGGTAAAATATTCAATGATACTCAAATTTCTTGCAATACTGTAGATTAGAACTTGTTTGCCATTAATTTCTTTGGGGATGTTTTTTAACCCTACAACCTGAGATTTTCTTCTGGTGTTCCTAGTCCTACCTAGAACTAACATCATAATTCTTAGTTGAGAAAAACAGAATAATACAACCTCTTTGATTCTTTGCCCTACTTCTTATTTTAAAATTTAAACCTTAAACTGGTGGTAATCCTTGGATATAAAACAATATGAAAATCTTTGGCACCTAAATTTTATAAGCATGAGAAATTTCTAAACAGAGTAATTCATAGTATAAAAAGGTATAATGCACTTGTATAGGTACATGTTTAAGATTAATTAAAAGTAATTTCTTTTGGTCGTGTGACCCATCTGAGACCAAATTCATTAAAAGCTCCATCTGTCTCACTAATACACATATTCTTATGTTAATGCGAAGCTTGTTTTCATTTTTCATTCCTGGCAACGAATTTATCCCTTTTTAAAAAAGTCATTAGACTGATTCCTCTGAAAATCAAATGATTTATTTTGTTTTCAAATGATACTATAAAGCAATTCTACCCAAGTCATTCTGACATAAGATAGTATTTTGTACTCAATAATATGGGAAGAAAAATAAACAGTGTTAGCTAGATGAATTTCCGTGTCATTGAAAAAGTGATCCTTAATTCAAATAAGTCTGCTGTTATTTCAGAGGGATTTTTGCATATTAATGTCAAATCTAACAAGAATAAAGCTATTTCTGGGTAAATAATTTATTTTCCCTTTATAGCACAGTAATAGGTTAGGTAAATAAGTACATTTTTTCTTTTTTTCACAAAAACACAGCCATAAATTTCAGTGAAGTACAATTAAAGTAGAACAGTCGTTGTATTGGGTTTATAGAACGCAGATATCTATAACACAGAATTGTATCTTTGCCCATTAAAAAAACTTTTATCATCCATAATTAGCAACTGGATTGTGTTATCTGTGGCATATAACTAATAGGAATCACTCATGTATCTCAAATAGAAAGGAAAGTAAGGAAAAATGGAATATAATTAACAATAAAAATAGAAATAGTAAGACACTATTAAGATCCCTTTATAATGTTATGGGCTCTATACATAGATAATTATGGTACATTTTCAATGTCAGGAAAAACTCAGTGTTAAGCTCATCTAGCATTAAGAATGTATTATGACATTATATTAATGCCATTCCAGTGCAAATCTGCATAGCTGACAATTAAACCATCCGATATTGAAGGTATTGTTGATCTAAAGTGCTTTAAAGCATTTCAGCACCTTTTAAGATGTATGAACTTCAATTCCCAGAATTCTTTAGCCAATTGAAGTCTAGACATATGTTGTACACGTTTTTATTAAAAGTTTTTTAAAAAAGATAAAAAGCAATACAAATTAATATAGAGAAATAAAAAGGGAAAGTAAATACATAAAGGAGAAAGCAAATAGTGTAAGAAAAGAAAAAAATGTTACATAAAAATAAAAAAGAAAGAAAAAAGACATTAAGAAATGGCTTCCAACATTCTTCACAGCAGTTATAATTACAGGTGTATTTCAACACTCTAAAATTATATAATATTACTCTTCTTTCTGTAAACTACACTATCTAATCATCAAACTATAAATCACAAGTAGAGACTTCCAGTTACCAATAATAGAAATAGTGTCTTTTCTCTAATCAAAAAAGTCATTTATCTATTTGAGGAAAATCTGAAAACTTCACCAACTATTGTTCTAAATCATAGCTTCAGAAGAATATTACTGTTATATATTTTCTTTCATTGTGTTATTCTGTTTCTAAGCAACGAAGAAATAAAAAAACATAGCTGAAATAACAACTAGTAAAATATTTGATTATTTAACAATCGGAGTTTTGGAATTATTATGTCTATTTTGTGTCCATCTGATCACAAATACATTATCTCCTAACATAAGCCTTCTGGTCTTAATTTGCTAATAATTGTATTTAACTTCATTTAGCTTACTTTATTCATCTGTAATTAATCTTTTGAAATAAACATGCTATTAAGCATATTTATCTACAGTCTCATATTACCCAATAATTTCTCTTACAACTGGAAGATAAAATGAATGGATTATCATGGTCCAATTTTTACATTGCATGCTTTTATCTAGTATTAGTGAGTTCAGTTTGTTTTAATATCTAAAGAAGAATCTGTCAGGTACAGATTTGCTTAATTTCTCCTTTATCAACTACTCAATTATTCCAATTTATTTTATTTCTATATCAAGTTTTTATACTTGCTCAACTTCATCATGAAAAATACAATGCTTTTCAAATACACATCTCATAATATAGTCATTTTTCATAGCAAGGTTACTTTATCATAATTATTTACTCTTATGTACTGATTTTTCAAACATTATTCCACTGATTATATTTTATGTGCATGTTATCTCTAATAACATTTTTGTATGCAGTCTTTATTTGCAGGACTGAATTCTGAGAGATGCAAATATTAAAAAACTGTATTTATATGTTGATTCACAAAATATGTAAATTCTAATAAAAATGCAAACTCCATGCAAAACCCTAATTGCATTCTTTGCTGTAGTATTCATCATAGGGTAAAGTGAAGCACTTTAGTTTTCTAGCATGATTACCAATTCTTACTGGGTACAATATAACTAGTCAATTTATGCTGCTATTTTTTAAAACAAGCTAAGGAAGCATAAAGGATAATCCATTTGCAACACCTTTGCCAACACCATTGGCAATAGGAGTCAACTGCTCTACAATAAACTAGCATATATGTATGCATTCCTGACTTCCCTTTGCAGCTTGTATGTGTTTCCTATGCAAACATTGGAAAGGTATACAGCTGCAATTTTTTTTCCCCTGAAATGCTATTCTCCAGAACCCTTGCCTGGATCCACCCCAAATAAATGTTGTGCCACTTTATCTGATTTTTTGAAAGTTATTCTGCTGATGGACAGATAGACAAAGTTCCTTTATATTATTTTCAATGTTCTGGCAGGTTGGAAAAGAAAAAAACTGTTTTGTTGCACTGTATATTTTACCAAAGATATGGAAACTTTCACTAAATGTCAGTGGCTCCATCCTTTTCCACATGATAGAAGTAGTGTCTAGACAACATATGATCTTCTCAAAGAGATTCTATTGTGCAAATCTAACTTGTCTCTGGCAGTTAGGAGGTTGGAGAGATTCCATATTGTTAAATAAAGTAACAATACAGATCAGACTAAATTTTCTATAACTTCAGAGTTGGCAATGCAATTCTCATTAAATGGGTTTCTTAGGGAAAGATGCATTCAAAACAGCCACATAAAAGAAAGTTGAGGCTCAAAGTAGATAATTGGGGAAATGGTGTATGTGTTTTGCTTTTTCTTTAAGGTTTGGGGTTACAAATTAAGGTTGAGTATAGGCAAAAGTGAACAGAATATAAAATCCATAGTGACGTAAAGTTAATTTCACAACGAATTATGCTAATAAAAGATAAATGATCCTTCCAGAGTCATTGAGAGCCAGGCAGCATGCAAGTTAATAAATACCACTGTTATTAAAGGATATAATTCTAAGGCATATTCAGTTATGAAAGGAGAAATCCACTCCTATGTATTATCTCAAATAGTTGATATTTGAGATCTTAGCAACTTACTTAAAATCCATTTCAGATCTTCTTCTTAAATGCACAGATATCTTTAAGAGAATTTACGTGAGAGTTATAGAAAACAGAATATAAAATAATTGGAATAGAATTGGAACCTTTGAGATATTCTAGTCCAACCTCCTGCTCAAGCAGGAAGCCCTATACCATTCCAGACAAATGGCTGCCCAGTCTCTTCTTGAAAATCTCCAGTGATGGAGTACTCACAGCATCCAAAGGTAAGCCATTCCACTGTCAAGAAATTTGTCCTTAGTTCTAGGTTGGATCTCTCCTTAATGGATCTCTCCATTACTTATTGTCCTCCTCTCAGGTGCTCCTCTCAGCATTTTCCCATTCTAATTTTGTCCCTCTTATGTTTCATGTTGAAAGATTGATAGCAGTAGTATATTAGAATTTTAAAACTTATATATAGTAAAAGTGGAAATTTAATAACTATTTAGTACTTATTCCTTATATAGCAACATATGCCCATATAAGCTTTGCATTGATGAAAACAATTTCATTCATGAAAACCCAACTTCATAACTCTATGCATGAATAAAATAAATGTTAATCTGTCCTACAATAATGTGAAGAATTCAACTTATTAAACTAAGAGGTCAGTCAGATTCAGGTTTTTCCCAGATGTGCCAATATGACTTCTTCAATAAATTCTTACTTGGATGAACTTTGTTCCCGAATGCTGAATGGACAAGGGGGGTTTATTGGAACGCTGTCAAGGTGCTTACTTTTATGTGAGCATGCATAGGACTGGATTCTAAATCAGACAAATTTTGCAGGTGTTTTTCAAGTTGTCTTATGTTTGATAGTAGAATTCATTTTAGAAGTAGTTTCATTGTTCATGGTTACTATTTAAATTTATTGCTAAGAAACTCTTTAAGACTATATACATGAAAGAGAATTAATTAAAATATCATAGAAATTCCACAAGCTGCTTTGTATAATTCTTGTTCTATTTTTCTATCCATCCTATTCCCATATTTGATTTTAAGGCCACATATAAATTGTATTGCAAAAAGAATATAGTGTCGGCTAAAATATACAGTGGTTTAAGATGCTTATTATCTAAATTCAAGTGAATATTTATACTTCTTTTTATGCAAAAAGTACATTTCATATTCTATTTCAGAGTTTAGCTTGATATTGGGTCTTCTCTGTTAGTGAATGATGTTGATAGCATCTATTATTTTCCTCCACTTTCCATTTCGTCTGCTTAAAGTGTTTTTTCTGTAAAACTACCATAGCAAGATTTTTTGGCATTTCGATAATAGAGCTCATTCTGTATAGCAGATCAGCTTCTGGAATCCAATATGAAAGAAATATACAGGACTGAAAAAGGAACAAAATAGGTAGCTAAGAAATGCTTGCAGCAAGACATAACTTTTAATTCTTAGTCAGTCTTCAGTATACCAAGTTGGAAAACAGTTCTCTCATCTATAATGCCTACAACATTGCTGTGAGACATGGAAGAAAAATAAAATGGTAGCTTCCCATGTCAGTGATAGAGCATCAACAAACTCTTTTTATTATAAACCAAAGGAATAATTCTACTTACTCTCTCTCCTTTTTCTAAATTAATATAATTTATTACATGGCTTTTTCAATGTACAATAGAAATCAGAAAAACACACGGCAATTATAAGCATCCATCCAATAAAATGAATTCATAGCTTAATGGCTAAACTACTAAACATTAGCAATTAAAACAAACCAAACATAACATTCATGCATATTTATAACACTCTGCATATAACTGTGTATGACATATTATTTTAATTTAATTATACTGTAATTCAGTTGAAATCATAATGAAAACAAACAGATTCTATGAACTGCCAAGATTAATGACCGTAGGTAGGATAACCAGATCCTAAACTAAATCTCTAATGAAAAGATATTTAAATCTTTTTGAAAGGTCATCAAACTTTTTCAGAAATGAATGAAAGGAAGGAACTGATTCCAGACTCATGGATCATGGAACCTAGAGGCTATGACCACAAAACTAGGAACCAGAAGACCCTGCTCAGAGGAAAGTAAGGAGCAAACCAGACAAATAAAGATAGACAGATAGTTGAGACAGGACTGACCACAAGCACCAATAATCTAAAGCTCTGTAATAAGGCATGACAAAATGACTGTTGATTTCTTCAACACTTAAGAGTGCTAATGTTGGATTACAGAGTCTAAATAAAATTAGAAGTAGAATCTAAATCCACTATATTCAAGAAATATATGATCTGAAATGTACTTTTTTTTTGCTTGTGCAAATTATGAGTATGAATACCCTGTAACCAAAGAGTCAGAAAAACAAATAAGCATTTTTTTGCCCAAGATTATTCATGTTGTTTAACAGAATAGTTTTGACATTATTCCTCAGAGTTCAGAAATTCATTTTCATCTTACGTCTTCTTCACTTTATCTTCATTTTCACTTTAGTAGAAAAAAATCCATTACTCAGAAATCAAATGGAGGAAAAGACAGGCCTGAAAATGTAATACTGAATATTTGTTCAATTGATTATGGATGACTAAACAAAGTATTTTTTAACAAATGCCAATGGTGATTTAACTTGACTTTGTGAAGATGTTCTATTATGTCCCAAGACTGGTTTTAATAATGCATCAAAGGTTGCTTAAATGAATGCTATTATATCTACAGGAAAATTCTATAAAAAAAAGTTATGCTACTGGAATTCATTGTTTTAATCTGAAATTCTTATTTTGGTAATTAGACAACTTTAATGGTGCCCAAATAATTTTGGAGAAGTAGATTATAGTGCTCAAAGGGAAATTAAACAAGGCTCCCTGCTGAAGCAATTTACTTTTCCCAAATCCAAGGGGGGAAAATGTTTAAGAACTTGTTATTGATATAGCTCAGATTCATATTCTAAGCCCTAAACATTAATCTTTTCACAAAGTGGTGTTTACATTTTACAGTTTGACTTTGATATTATTTCATTACATGGAATATCAGGTACTAGAGAGACTACTCTTTTGGGTTAGCAAGTAATTTTCATTTTTAAAGATTTCATTCCATTCATTAATTCACATAATTTCTGCTTATTTTTTTATTTATAATGGGTTTGTTATTTTATTTGGTTTTTTTATTTTTCACAATTTTAATCTGCCTATCTCCTCATTTTCTTTCTTAAATGGCTTGCAGATCTCAAATAGAAACAGAATTTATTCCTTCCATGAAGATGATGAGCCCTGAGCAAGATGTCCCATGATGTCATTGATACGCACTCCACTTTGCCCCTTTATCCAAATGACCATTAGTGGAGGAGAAGAAATGAGAACAAGCAAGGTACTCAGTCAACTGTCATTTCATGATAGGAAGTCTTATTATCTGAGACTCTTCCTTTCTATGTGCTTCTTACAGGATCAAGAGCTTACCTGACTTTCTCTCAGAACATATAACATTATTTATTTAATTTTACCTGTACTTTAGAACCTTAAGTATCTGCTTCTAGATATTTTTAATGAGCTTGGTCATCCTCCCAGGTATGTGTTATGCTAAGTACTGAACCTTTGTACTGGGTGATTCTAACGAGGGTTACCTCAAACTATTTTGTACAAATCTTACCAAAAGGCTGGACGTTGGGCAGTTCATAGCAGAAGAGGAATTAGCAGAAGAGGCATCTCTTTAATTATCTGATGGCATGAAATGGGATATGAAGGGTGAGACAGTCTCATTATTTGTATTGATTTTATTTATTTATTAAATTTATATGGCCTCTTTCCTTCCCTTTAGAATGGCGGTGGATGGTGTTTGCAAGGGCTTGGCCTGGACAGTGGCTTTTTCCAACATGCATTTCTACGAGCGATGGGGAAGGTTGGAGAGAAAGAATGGAATTTTAAAATCTTAATCCCAATATTTTAAATCTGAGATGCTCTTTAGTAAGATCATTATCAGAACCACTACAATAATTCAAGCAAACATTGTTAATAAATCATTAATAATTATCTAGCCAATGAATAAAATAAAATTGTAATTGAGATAGTCATAAAAACAGTATTATTGTTACATTGGTACCTTTGGAGCCTATAGCAGGGAGATATTTAGACTGATATGAGAAGATACTGTTATATATTTTAAGCATTATGGCCATTTATGGACCTTGTAAATTTTTTTAAAGTTGTTTTGTTATCTCCATATCAGATGTCTATGCTTTCCCGTGGGCAATACTTTCTTTGACTGCTCCTTCTTCATTGTGGGGAGCCTTCTCAACCTCCTTTGAGTCTTTCAAATAAGCTTTAATCCTCTTTCCTTTTGTGCAGAATTTCTTTCTTGAATATATCATTATTTGATAAGATATTTAATAAGAGAAACTGACTGTATAAAAGAAAATATCTGGATTGGGGGAAGAGTGGAAAACTCAGCCTGCCATTCTCATCAATGGCTAGACATATCCACCCCAATGATCTTATAAATCTACTTGTCCTTCCCATGTTACTTCTGTAAAGCAAAATGTGAATCACTGAATTGTTTCACAGAAACTGAACTCTTACAATTTAGATAGACGGAAGGCAGAAGAGATTGAAAAGAAATTTCAAAGGTAATTATGGCAGAATAGCTGCTATATTTTAGAAGAATGCTAACTGCTAATAACATGCTTTACATTGCAGAATACTTCCTGTTCATTAGAATTCTTATTACTCACAAGACAAAAACAACCCCTTAATTATATCCTATATTTTGTATTACATTCTGAACTCAATAGAAGAGGTTCTTCTATTATAACATTCTTAGGTCCAAAACTAGTAATGCTTGGGTAAAAAAATGCTACCTGAGATTCAGAGATTCACCCATTTCAGCTAAACAATATAGGTAGTTCTTAGGTTATGATGGCAGTTGGGATTGGAATTTCCATCACTAAGTGAGGTTCACATAAATACAACATGTTATTGCATTGCTTAGTTCCACAGATAGATTCCTTCACTTTTGTATAGCTCTTAACATCAGGAAGTTTTTCCATATATTTAAAGTACATCTAGGTAGCTGCAACATATATTATTTATGGCCCTGGTTTCTGACCATCTTTCCTATGGCATTCTTTTACATACCTGTACATTGCTCACATGTTTTCCTCCAGTCTTCTTTTCTCCAACTATACATCACAAGCTCCTTTCGCATATATTCATATGGGTATAAGCTCTGCATAATCTTTGTCAACTTCTTCCAGAGCTATCAATATTCTTCTGGACATGTACAGAATTGTACGTAGTAATCACACCAGCACAGAATTGTAAAGAATAAGGACCTCATACATCTTGAGTGACAGTGTTTCTTCTAACACAGTGCAAAACTGTCTTAGCCTTTTTTATCAATAGGCTCAAACTGCTGACTTTATTGCTCAATTTATTGTCAATGAAGATACCTAAACCCTTTCACTGATGCAGTGCTACCAAACCATGTACATCTTGTTTTCTACCTGTGCTGTATTTGTTTTCTTCCTAAATGTAATACCATTTTATAGTTGCCTACTCAAAACTTCTTTCTTCTGTCAGCCTAGTATTTCAATCTTGTTTTGTCATCCTAATTTTGTCTCAATCACAAATTTAATAAATTGTCAGACTAGTTTTTCAGCTTGTTAATAAAAATGCTAAATAATATTAGCCAGAAAATAAATTATTGACCTTGATCCCAAGAACACTATTTGTTTTCCTATCTGTAGAATTATCAGTATCAGCCTGAAAAGCTGACGAGCATGCATAAGTATGTGCATATAGGTTTCCCTCTATAAGAATGGAAGCAAATTAGGGCTATATTTTGAAATCCTCTGTTTCACTATTTTTTCTGTCAATATGCCTAAATGAATAATCAGAAATTGCTAGCGTTTCCCATTTAAATAAAGGCTAATACATTTCTGTGATTTTCCATTCACTGGGTAGTCATTAAATTGCCTGCTCATAATTCAATGGGAGGAAGGAAGGAAGGAAGGAAGGAGGATTAAACAACTTTGAACTAGTTTATTATCAATGGAACATTTAAAACTACATCAGATTATTCTATTACTATTAGACCATTATTTCCCTGATTTTATAGGCTAATACTTTACACAATTGTTTCATGCCAAAATAAATAAATAAGGTTGATCTATTGGGGAGAAACTATTCTTTTCCTGATAATTATCAAATATTATTGTATTAATCCATAGGCATTATATTGCTGTTCCCTGTTTGATATTTTGGAATAGCATTGATCCATACATTATGCTCTTTCAATTCAAACCAACACAACACAAAGGTCACATTTTGGATTGTATTATAGTTGCTTCCTGCATATTCACAGAGCTGCAACATGCCCTTTGTTTTACCATGAATTCTTAGTCAGAAAAACATTCTTATCCAGCAGTAGAGAAAACACTTCCAATTTTCTTGTGTTACAATTCACTGCAATTTTACTTTAAAAAAAAATATCAAGATAAAACATCCAAACTTTGTAAAAGAAAATAAAAGAAGAAATTGTTTCAGAAGTCTTAGAAAATCCATTTTGTATCCTTCAGTGTAAAGCATAACTATAGCAGCTCCGGCTCTTTCTTATGAGCAAAGATTACATACATAAAGATAGAGCAAGGAGAGAAAGCTTAATCCAATCATGAGAGCACTTTCCTTAAAGAATGGCAGAAATATAAATTTAATGGGGTGGGAAGATTGTTCACCCAAGTAAAAGGTGTCTCCCACATGCAATAAAGGTAGATTTAAGATTCTTTAGTATGCTACAGAACTGCTTGCTGCCTTTACTCAGTAATGAGGTTCCTGAGGCATTACCATACATAATGTATCAATGATCTGTGCTCATCCTTCCATTTAGTAGAAGGTATTTGAAAAGTTCATCAAAAGCTGTCTCACGGCAACTTAGTGGGCAGACTTTTGAAAAGGGAATTGCTGAGTTACTCTTTTGAACTGTGAATGGGCCTGTAATTTTTGGTGGGTTTGGTTTACGAAATCTTCACTGACTGGCTTTTCTTTTACTTTACAGATGCAATATATACTATAATGGCATAATATATAACATGGCTTAATTTTTATTCTGTTTTTAAAAATTTAAAAAGTCTGGGTCATTGGCTCAATATGCTTCTTGCCTGCTTGCCAGTCACAATTTATAAAGAACCACTTCTATTTAATCAAGCTGAATTTTATGCCTTGCGTTCAAAATGCAGCTGTTATGCTTTTGTGACATCAGTCTGTAAATTTGGTATCTGTATGCTACAGTTATCCTGCATCTTCAAAATAATTGTACCTCTAACATTGAAGGATAACAGGAAGACAGAGAAGGTAAGATTAAAAATAAAATGGCAAATACAGAGATAATGGAATAAGGTGATCATTCTGACTATACTAGTGGTCTCTTAGTTATAAACATGCTATAGTTTATACCAGAATACAAAACTAATGAAATAGCAGCTTTACAATGCTAAGATAACATAAGTGAGTAATCAAGGATGCTCAAACTCACACATATGTCAGCCTTGGAAGTCATGAATTCGAGGCCTCTGCAGGCTGCCACATAATTACAGTTGAGAAATAGAGACGGAGTACTTTCTCATGCAGTTAGTAGTGTTGTAGTCAAAACATTATTCTTCTAAGAATGTTCTAAGAATGTCAAGGC
>JANHFL010007585.1:0-23632 GCA_032468155.1 Oxyrhabdium leporinum
TTGGCTTATTCACATACGTCTAATAAATATATTGTGGCTGACTTTCTGTGCTACTAGACAAACTCTAGAGAAATGAAAAAGCACTTGGGGAAGTAGCAGAACTTCAGGTAATTGGAATCCAACAAAAAAACAGAATCCAACATAAAGGAATCCTGTTCAGCTATACTGTAGTGAGGGGAGTTTCAAATTAGGAAAAAAGGACCTTGCACTATTTATAGACTTCCATCAATTCCAAGTGTCCCAGCTTTAGTGGATTTTTTGAAAAAAAAATATTTATTTGCATTGGCCTCAATGCTACTGCACATGTCCATGTAATCCAGGACTCTAATAACACAATTCCCAATTAGAAATATAATCACATTTTTAATAAACAAGAGCACAACTTCTCTTTAATGCTACAGTTGATCATGTAAGTATTAGGTGAGAGAAAGGAATGGGACCTTGTGTGTGCCTCTTTATATTCTTAGTTTTCTGTTCACATTAACTGTTTTTGTGTGGAAAAATACTGCAAAGCATAATTCTTGAGCTTCCTGGAGTTTTGTGAGTAAGTACTTTATATGTCATGTTAATTTATAAGAAATAAACAAGCAATCAACTGTACTTTCCCCTTTTTCTTCAATATGTTTGGAATAGCATTGTATTTAATAAATACAATCCTAAAATACATGATATTTTGTGAAAATTATGAGAAAAATAATATCTAATAAATTTAAGAAGCCCCAAAAGGCTAGTCCAGTGTAAAAAAACAGATTAAACTATCATTGACTAATGAATTCCTAGCTTCTGCATGAACACATTTAGTGAAGGGGCAATCATCAATCCTGTAGTTTCCATCTGAATTACTCTTATGGTTATGAAGTTACTTTATAATAGTCAATGAGTCTGCTTTCTTATAACTTATAATCTCTATTTAGATATTGAATAGAACTATTATATTTTCCTCCTACCCCATCATACAATATTTTGTCCACAAAAGTAAACATTCTCAGGGTATTTGACAAAACTTAATTTTTAGTTCCTTAATTATCCTTTTTTAGTTTTAGTTCTCCAAATCCTTCAGAAAGCAAGGTGATAAGAACTGAATAGGATGAGATCAGACCAATAAAGAATAAAGTGAAATTATAATTACCCATGCTTTGGGAACTTTTATCTAAGCTTTTGTAGAGGTTTATGCCTCTTTCTAAATAACATATGAATTGTATAAAAAAAACCATGAAGCAGCAGTGGAACACTTCTAAGTAAACACACATTATTTTTACAAATTATGCCAGCTAATAAGCAGAACTATTATGTATTGATGTTGCATAAATGTTCAGGGCTGAATTTTCTGGGAGAATGTATCAAAAGAATTGCACACATTATTTTTAAAATATATTTCTTGGATGTTCCTCCCAGGCCCCAAACAATTTGTTGCTAGAATTTGGTGACATGATTTACAGAAAGAGACTGATGGCGATATATCTACAAGTTGCCCACTCTGTCTTAATCCAAGGCATCTGTGAACCATTGGATCTGGTCTCTTGTGCAAAAAGATATAGACAAAAAATATCTCTTTTCTCCCCCCAAAAAGGGGGGGGGGAGACTTTACCTTTCAAAAAGACCCATTTCCTATCCCTATAATTTAGAAAACAAATGGAAGTGAGAGGATAACAAACAAGGACTTTACATAAATTGAAAGAAGTTCACCATTCTACCATAAACTTAAAGGGTTTGTGGTAATTAGAGCATGTATCCAAGTAGAATAATGCTAATAAAAGTAGCACTTGCTCCTTACAGATCTCTAGGCAATATATGTTATCTGTTTGCTGCCCATTTTCATTTATACCTCACAGACTTGTGCAAACAAATTTGTGACTAATGTAGGTTTCACTCCTTCTTATAAATTAGATCTAACTAAAACCATTTTTCTTCCATAGCCAATGCTAAAAAGACAAATTATTCCTATTCCTTTGAACCCTCAGTTATATTGTGGTAAAATGATAACAGAAAATTCACCCAACAGTTTGAAAGTTCCCAATGAAACCAGAAATTTGCCCAAAGGACAGAGCTCCATGGCGGGGGAGAGGCATATGTCAGCAAATTGCTACCAATTGAATAATGTTAAGAGAAAGTAGCAGCAAATGGAAAATATGAGTTGTTTTGTTTAATTTTTTCAGTCCTCCCTGAGCTATTTAACAGAATGATTTAGAAAAAAAATAGCAATGCTCTGTGTTAAAATATGGACCAGAACAACTTCCATAATGTCTAATCTCTTGCAGTCACAGCAGGACTTATATTATTTTGCTTCTTCCTTGGGGTAAGTGAAGAAAGCTCCTTTTGAAAATAATGCCTGCTATACTGTCATCTCATTACTTTTATTTTTGCAGTAACTAATGAATTAGTCCAGATTAGAAATCAATTACAACCAAATAACTCCCAAGCTAAATATTGACGATATTCAGGAAAAAAGATCCCTTAACAATATCTCTCCTTCTTAGAAGTGAGCTTTGTTGTTTTTGACAGAAAAGGGTGGGGGGGGGAGCTTCCCAAATTCAGTTTGGCTTTCCTGGAAAAGAAGCAGTGGAATGGAAGCTCAAAGAAAGTGTGTGAAAGTGATTCTCATTATATGAATGCATGAAAACTAAGAATTATTCATTCACAGCAAATTATATAGAAACATGTGAATAGTGTGAATACACCAAAAGGGTTGCTAAAATCCAATTGTTCATGTTGTGTGAAAAATAACCTTATATATAGTTCTAATAGATGGAAGGCATAAGGAGAAAGGGATGGCAGAAGCTGAGATGATTAGGTGGTGTATAAACTAATGCAATGAACATGAATTTAGGCAAACTGTTGTGCCATGGCCCATGGGGTTGCAAAGAGTCAGACATGACTTAGCAACTGAACAACAAAATATGGTCCCAACGATGTTTTTTATATTTTTTATAAATTTCTGCCTTCTGGTTTTTAGTTCTAATTTTTAATTCATGATATGGTTATGTGAAAAAGTAATGTAGTCTCCAGTAGGGCTGTGACTATTTTGAATATGATTTGGATGGAATGGTTTAGAACTTTGAATGAACGCAGAACCTCTCTTTGGCCTATTCAGGCAGATTTTAGGTGGGGGGGAAGCCTTATAGAACTTAGTGTAAGTTTTTTATCCCCTTTTGCTACTTTCCAACCCATTCTGGAAGGCTATATGAGAGGCTGAACCAAACAGCACCCTACACCCTAAGTATAAGAAAGAAGAGCTTTAAAATCTATCTATAGACCTGTATGTTGAAAAGACATATGAAAAATATGAGGAGACAGAGTAGAGAAAGTTGGATAGAAGAATATGAAGATAATTTTGAAGGAATGCAAGAGCTATTAAGGGAGGTGGAAAAAACCCTTAATCCTGGGGCAGACATGAGAAAGAAATTCAATATAACCCTACCTTGAATGTGTTTTATATATCTTGGGACAGAAAGAAATCCGGGAAGTTTCTAGTCTGGTTATTATACCCTTTAAAATACAATAGCTTTCCCATAATCCTTGCAGTATCTGTTTTATTATCTGGCCTACTTTGCCAGCCTAAAGGTGAGACAGGAGGAAATGCTTAGGGCATTGATTGACTATAAAAGTGGGGTCCAGATTCAGATACATAAGCAGCTGAAAGCTAAGTCGAACAGTGGAGATTACATCCATGCCATGCCAACCATCCTGCAGAAATGCAGACAATCAATAGTCAGCTGCAGCTGATGACAAACCTTTTCCTTTCCAGCTAAAGGACTGTGAGATATTAAGATCGCTGAAACAATTCAACAGGTATTACCTCAAAATACTAAAATGTCAGTCAGAAACAAAGCCAGCCAAACTGAAGGAAGCTAAAGGATGGCTAGAGAAAGCCATAAATTCAGCCAAGGAGCTTCCCCCACAATCCACAGCTAAGAAAGCAGGACAGGATTAATTAAACCTGATGCCTTACAGAGGTGTAAGCAATACATGCCTGCCTGTAAAGGAGAGAGAACCTGATCAAAGTTTCATACTAACTGCACATAAGTGTCCTTAGAAGGGACATACTGTAGTAATAGGCACAAAGGTAAATAAAGATATGGTGGTAAGACTTAGAAACATATCATAAATGTTACTTAAGTAAGATTTAGAATTTTAGTATAATAAAATATCTAAGAAAAAAATGCTAGGAACTATTGAGGGCAAAAGAAGAAAGGGATGGCAGAGAATGAGGTGGCTGGATGGAGTCACTGAAGCAGTCGGCATGATCTTAAATGGACTGCATTTAAGATGGTAGAGGACAGGTGTTGTGGCCCACCAGTGGCCAGCAGAGCTGACAGCAGACTCAGACAGTGAGGAGGTTGGGAGAACATGGGCCAGTCTTGGAGTCTGGTGAAGGCTCTGATGAGTGCAGAGATGGGGCCAGGGCCGTCCAACAGTTATCAGCTGCCTTTGGAGTCGAAGATAAGTGAGGCAGAAGAACAGCTGGAGCCTGTTCCAATGTACGCATGTGCAGAGCTGCAGGGAGAAGGGAACAGTTAAGGAACAAGGGTCGACTCGGGAGTAAAGATACAGTTGGACCGTGAATGGCCCCTCCCTTAGGGAATAAAGAGGAACAAAAAGGGAATGATGTTCTGCGGGAGACAATTAGTTCATTTAATTAGTGTGAAGATTTGTTCGTGACTATCAGAGACTCCTGGCCAAGTATTTTCTTGTACAGCGTTGAGCTTGAAAGCTATTGGCCAAGCCCGATAAGTTCTGTGGTTGTAATTTACCTTGAAAGACTGTTTTCCAGGACTTTGCTGGATGTGAATGAGAGAATTCACATTAGCCTAATAAAAAGAGGTTTTGTCGGGACAAGGAGTCTGCTTCATGATTTAATGAAGTCTAGGTCAGAACAACAGGAAGGCCTGGAGGAATGTTGTCCATGGGGTCGCGATGGGTCGGACATGATTTCGCGACTAACAACAACAAAGAAAAAAAATTCTGTGGTTGTATCATTCTTCTCAAAAAAACATTATACACATACACATTTTTTTTCAGTTTTCTACACTAGCTGTTAAAAAATGTGCTACGTATATGAATTGTGTCACAACTAGTTGGCACCACAAGATACTGTGTCTTGTATCCTGGATATTAATGAATGCTAAGGCAACATGCAGCATCTGCCGATCAATATTGTTGCTGCATTATGCTTGGTAACTTCAATAACCTGTTTTAGAATTTAAGCTATTTACATTTCACAAGTAACTTTTAGTTTGTTTATTAAAGCCAAGTAAATACAGATTAGAAAGAGATGACGGGATTAGAGCCTAAATCCATGAAAGCAGTCTAAATCAACTTAGAATGTTTGGTCTTGGGGATAGACAATTTAAAGTGCAATCTTTAATACTCTTTAAGTACTTGAAATGATGTCACGTAGAAGAAGATCAAGACTCTGTCATCTTGAAGGACACGATACAGAATAATAGATTTTAGTTATAGAAAGCAGTTTACGGGTGAATAGTAGGAAAAATTCCCTAATAGTGAGCTTTGCTGTGGAGCACTCCCACAGAAAAGTAATAAACTGATTTCTGGGAGACAATGGCAGATTGAAGATCCAAGACCTCAGCAAAGTGGCAAATGGATTGACAATTCAGAATTCCTCTTCAGAGCAAGAATTCAGAATTCCTCTTCAGAGCCCATAAACACCCCATATAGTGGCCCCCAGAAGAACATTTCAGGATAATGATCTCTGATGAGTTTTAGAGCTCTGGGAACTAAGGGAAAGGTATCTCTGCCCAAGCCATAGTTCTTTTTTTCTCAAATAGCTTTTATTTTGTTTTTTCTCACTTTCTCATCCTTCTGAGTTTAGTTTGCATTTTATTATACTATTGTTGTTAAAACTTGAATAAAAGTATTTTTAATAAGGAAGATGTTTCTTACAGTTCAGAAAACTATAATATAAATATAAAAACCAAATATAAAAACAGATTGTGCTTAGTCTTACAATTGAAGTTTTGATAAAAAAAAGCTTCCAACTGTATGAAATAGTGGTTGAGACATTAATCATTCAAAGCAATAACTAGGCATCAATTTTCAAGTTAAGCATTCCCTAAGTTCCTTCAAGAAAGCCTTCAAATCTTCAGAAAGGAAAAGAAAATGCAATATTTCCTGCTGAATGTAGGCTGCAGGGCTGTTTAATAAATCGTGTTTGCCCAAAAGACTTGAAAAACAAAAGTCGAGATTAAAAAAGATATTAAAATAAAACATGCAGAGATCAAAATAACTTTGCCTGCAAGAATGCTTTAAAGTTCATAGCTGGTCACATTCAATATGAAGAATAAAAACCGATGGATGGCACCAGTAACAACATCAATATGTTGGGATTAACCTGGCTTCCTGTAGCAGGGAACATCAGCTTTCAAAAATGCTTTAATGTGACATCAGTTCACAGTTGCTCAGTATTAGAGACGATGCTTTTATTCGTCTTTTGATTTCATACTGGAAAGTTACTGCAAAATTTAAGAGACTATAAAAATACAATAAGCTCAGCTTTCTCAGCTGAGAAGAGTGGGAACAAGTGCTGAAATTCAGTTTTTCATGCCTTGGCTTTAAAATATAAGCATATTTGACCATTAGGAGCAATAGATATAAAGAGGGACACTAAATTTCGATCAGCTGTCCTTATCTAATATACCCACTCAGCCTGTTTCTAAGTAACATTTCTTCTATTCACCAGAACAATATTCTAATAGTTCTCATCTTCCCCTCTCAGTTGAATTTTCTTTTCCTTCTGTCTTTGGTCTGTGCAATTCAAGAGTTCTGCTAACTTGTTCTCTCCCCATAATAGAGAACAGCTTACAGACTATTGTAGATAGGCTTTATTTTTTATTTACTTGTATCCTGTCTTTATTATTTTTACAAATAACTCAAGGCACCAAAGATATCAGACACACTTCTTTCTCCTGTTTTCCCCACAACAATCCTGTGGGGTGAGTTGAGCTGAGAAAGAATGACTGGCCCAAGATCACACAACTGGCTTTCATGGCTAAGGTGGGACTCAAACTCACAGTCTTCTGCTTTCTAGCCTATTGTTCTAATCACTAGGCCAAACTGGCTCTGAAGGTTAAGTAACTTAGGCTTTTCTTTAGCTGACATTTATTTTGTTTTCATACACACATCAGCCTCAAGAAATATTTTCATACAAAAGGTATACTTCGACCTTCAGAATTTTCTCTTCTTGCATTCTTTTTGCTCAATAAAAACATCTACTATTTAACAGGAACAGGAGAAGGCCTGGCAAACATAAATATTATCGTAGGCTTGGAAGCTTAGAAACTGGGATGACACCACTGGAATCTAGGGTTCACATATATTTGTTTTACTTTTGGCACAAACGTCACATTTCCAGCATTTCCCTGCCTATGATGATCCTTATAGGTAACTGTTTATTCTGGAAAACTAGAATTCATAGTAATCTATGCCAGTGCAACCTCAGATATATTATGCTTATGTGCAAGAAACACACTGCAGCAACAGGCATCTGACAGAGTACTCTAGGTAAAATAGGGCAACCTAGGCAATCAGTATTGGCAGGATATAAATAGGGTACCCGTGGTCCCAGCAAATTACCTGTTCAATATCACCTATTTGATATACTGTAGTGCTCTTTCCATAGTTCACTTTAATGTCTTCCTTTCCACAAAACAAGTAAGCATAACAATACCCTTCTATAGAGTGAACCTAAAATTCTAGCTCATGTATTCCTTCAATGTCCTTTCTGCAGCAATTGGCACTCTCCTTCATAAATCTAGTTGCTAACAGAAATTATACCTGTCCTGAAGAAGAGTCAAGTCACTTTTTGCTCTTAGACTCAAACCTTAACATCTAAAAGAGAATAGGAATATTTCTTTTCGTACCAATATTTTAGGCAGGAAAACATCCTCCCTCTCCCTCTCCCTTTCCCCCCCCCTCTCTCTCTATCTCTCTCTCTCTGTGTGTGTAATTGACTACCTATTCATCTACGTAAGTGTTATATTCAAAAGTAGTTTTATAATTTAGTCTATTTGTTTTAAATATTCAGATTATTTAGTAATCTATTATTTATATTTATACTGTCTTATAATTTGAACCATTTCATTTCTCTGGCTTAGAAAATATCTATGTATCTAAATCTGAGTCCTGCTACTTTTACAAACATGATATAAAAGGCTGGTCAGTGATTATTACAGAGATGCTACTATTACCTCTGTCCTTCTTTAGTATTCTCTGAATACGTAATTTAAACCAGATGCTTTATATTAACATATGACTCACTGTTAGCAAAATTCAAGTTCAAAAAATACCCCCTTTTTCATTACTTGCAAGTGAAACCACAATCGTTTGTTTTTAACACACACATAAATTAGGCAAAGTATCAAATTATAGGATATTGTAACCAATTGATAATAATTATAGCAATCTAACCTTTGTTCATTCTGATTGGTTTACTATATATTTGTCACAAACAGATTAGAAAGCATTGTACCATATCCTCTAATAATCACCTTGATAATATGATTCTGCCATCTTTTCTGAATAAGAAAGTAGTATCAGCAGTATCTTATATATATATGGTAGTTCTATTGCCATGATTTCATTCTTATTTCACTAATCTAAAAGACTTGCTCATGTTGTTAAAAAGCAATATTGTACATAGACATGTAAACATGTATACATGTTTGCTCAGATTGAAACTGAATGTAGTCCTTAAAACAGACACAAAAACTTGGAAACATTTGAAAAATAAACAGTTTAGCTAAGTTTCTATTGTCAATCAGATAAAAATGTTAATCAAAGAATACTTATTGTACAATATGTGCAATAGAGTATTGTACAATATGTGCAAAAGAGTAACCAATATGATTTGTACTAGGAAGGATTTCTTTCAAAACAATCAAGGTAATCTCTAGCAATTTAGATCTGATCTCTGTTAGGCAGATTGACGTACCAAGTCATACAATGGCCCTACCATAAAGTGAGCTTAGAAAATATGTAAAGGAAGGAATAAGTTAGGCCCATGGCCAAATAAATTCCAATTCCAATCCTATACATTCCAAGTCTAATCCTAAAAAAATTCTACTAGGATTTAAAGGACTTATCAGCCCAGAGCCAACTTTAAAGGGAGTCTTCAAGGCTGCCACAGCGGTGGCTGGGCAAGCTGTGGGAACGGGAAGTGGGAGGTAGAAATAGTATGGGTTGTGTAATCATAACAACTTTCAAAGTGTATACTTTGAGGAAGACGCCTGCCTCAGTGTGTTAATTTCATTGGGGGGTGTTACTTGGAACCCTGCCAGGGCTAGACTGTAAGAAAATTATTCTGATAAAAGTTGGTGTAATCTACCACCCTTACAAACTTTGTTTTCTGTTGCTGCTCTATTCCTGGTCTATTTAGAACCAGCACCTCTATCTTATCTTTCTATCAATATTATTCTTGAACTTAGCTGTGAATTATCTTGCTGAGTTTTATGACATCATTTTTCTGTGTAGTTTGAATTCCCCTTTGTCTTCCCATTTTTCTTCCATCCCAGTAGAATTTTTCTTCTCAAGTGTATTGCTCAGGCAGAAATTTTGCACTAACTATGTTTTCATGCTTAAGCATTATAAACTGAATTTTTCATAAATGTTTAATTATTTAATTCACAATTGAAAGTCATTTTCTAGTTGTTCCACAAACAGAAAGCTAGATTTAAATTATTTCTGTTTTTGGTTTTTTTTCACTTACTTCACTTGTACCTGCTTAACACATAGCTTCTCCACATATGACAATACTTTTTTTAAATGCCTATTCCTATTTGAATACTTTAACAGAAGCAAAATATTATAGTTTACCTAGTGTAGTTTCCAGAATCTATCTATCTATGCTAACTATACATTATGAAAAACTGAAGTCCAATAGTAATGACAATCACCAGTATACCAAAATATTATTTGATAACAACAATTATACATTAAACAAAATTATTTAGAAGATAACTTATGATATATACTATCAAGAATAGAGAATATAAGCCAGTAGGAAATAAACCAATGCTTATTTACAAAATAATACAGAAAACTATGGAACTCAGTGGACTGGCATAGAATTGCATAGAACTATACATTTGTCTTCCTTATTGCTTGACAGATGACAGAAGCATTTTTCATATGGATACTTTTAAAAAATAAACACACATATCCTTGGTCATTTAGCAAGAATTTCTTCCTCCCATAAATGTTATCATTACTTGGCTGTGAAGATGAAAGTCATGAATAAAGGAATGAGTGTACTGAAAGTTGCCTTCCTTCAGTTTAATGGATGTGGTGGCTTTTGTTATACAGCAGCAATCCTGCCTGACTATGTAAGTTTGAAAAACAGAAAAGAAAATAATGCAAGGAAATCACAAAACTCCAATACCCGACAAACCCTCCCCAGGAGGTAAAACCTCCAGGGGCAGTTTAAGTTGAGCATTAAGAATGACTGCATTGCATGAGTAGCCCAGAATTGTACACTAGTACAGCAAGGTCTTCTCTTGAGGAAAAGTAAAAGAACCCTTATGAATGAATGAACATACAACAACAAATATCTCAAGGCAAGAATTGGTTTTGTGGGGGGGAAAAAGTGTCTAAACATTTCCTTTGAATCACTGACATATTGACAAAGTGATGTTTTCAGGAAAGTACTTGTGTGAAATGATTAAAAATTCATAGTCAAGCCAATATAATACTTCTCTATCGACACTAAAAGGAAGTGCATATAGAGAGAATATAATGTGGGTTCTTGATTTCTAGCTTGAAACCAAGGAAATAAGGATGATTATTGACTAAGAAGGCTCATTCCAAAACAGCCTTTCAAAATCTGGTTCTACAACTGTTTCAGAACATTGAATAAGTGATTCACACTTGCTTGAGCAGGGGGTTGGATTAGAAGACCTTCAAGGTCCCTTCAACTCTGTTATTCTGCCATTCTGTTGCTCTGTTATTTGCTTATATCCAAATTTGTTATAGTTACAGAACATTTGAAAAACATAGCTTCATGAGGTCAACAGTGCATTGCCTCCATATTTAACAAGTTCAGTATATATTTGTAAATATATTTAGTTTGTTTGAATAACTGTTTGAACAGAAAATGAAGATATAAATCAAATAATTAATGATGATAAGCCATCAAGTTGTTTCTGACTCTTAGTAAATGCACAAATTGAACCAATACATTTGGTGTCCTATATAATTGCTCATAACGTTTAACTCTTTAAATAAACATTGAAATATTTCTTAAAAGGAAAAGATTCCAAGAATAATCAAAAGGCAAATTGTGGGAAACATAATACTTTCCATAACAAACTGTTTTTGCTGTTCTGCTAATCATTGCTCTGCTTAGAAAAACATGTTTGATTTTTTTTCCCCAAAAAATCAGGTGGCTGTCATATGTTCCTTTGTAGGAAGTTGACTTTTTGAGGACACCTGAATTGCCACAAGGCAACATTTGTTGTAGGCATTTCAAATCTATGTATCCCTTTAGGCAACTAAACAAAATATTGTATAAATAACTACATGAGTATGTGGATGATAGCTCAACATCCACATATACCAGAAGTAATAACAGCAGGATAAATAACAAAAACGCTTTCATTTCTTAACCTAGAGTTTTTCTATGACATTTGCAACAAGCTTTTTATACAGGTTTTCCTGGAATTACACTACTGAATACTAACTGGTTACGGAGGAATTGGGTAGGGTTTTACCTAGAAATCTTAGGATTGATATACTTAGAATTCATTATATTTAGTTAGCATGATTATTCTCTTTTAAAAAGTCAAAATATATTACTAAAGGAAACCTTCACAGACAATAAGAAACCATACTTTTTTGGGTTAGTATGAATTGGACAGTCCACACATAATATGAAACACTAAGCTATGATTTATGGATCATGGTGGTTGGAGACCATACATTGCGCTAAGCGAACACCAAAGAAACCACTTTATGATCCAAGGAAATGCTTCACTCATATCTGAAACACCCCTGAAGATCTGCATAGATGTAAGACATTTTCTGTTGTGATTTCATTGTTATTAAAGAAGAGAGACTACATTATATATATTTATTTAAACTAATCATTTAGCTAAAACTCTTAAACATGCATAAAATCCTTATTTTACAGATATTACTACATGCAAGAAAAAGTTTCTCATACACCATATTTCACGTATTCCTTTTGTAAAGTAATGGAAATTGATTTTTACCAACCCAACCTGAACAGTTTTGACTCACTTGTTTCCTCATTCTGATTATGAATGTTTATGTTATGAGAAAACTAGAAAAAAAGTATGGCCAAAGAAAGTGCATCAAAAAGCATTAAAGATACTAGGGTTCATAACAGAAAATATTGCTGCTTAAATGATGTAAATTTAATTTTGGCTCACAACATGCATAAGAGATAAGGAAGCAATGCTTATAGGCCCATCAGCTAACAGCTGTGCATGTTTTTTAAGTGAGAAGACAATAAAGCTCTTCTTGACTTCCATTAAATGTTTCCATTTCTTCACAGACTACATTATTCTCCCTTCCCTTAACCTCTTCTTATTTTGCACTATAAAGATATATATGCTTTCTGGTTTATTGTTATCTCAAAGCTATGCACATCTGTAGATATTTTTTACTTCCATTCAATCATATCTGATTCTTCAAGATTGATTTTTCAGAAGTAGTTCTCACTGCCTCCATCCTAGGGCTGAGAAACTGTGATTGGCCTAAGGTCACCACTTCACTTCATATCTTATCAGAACTAAAACTCGTGGCCTCCCAGTTTTTATGCCCTAACCATTACAGCAAACTTTTATATGCTTATAAAAACTTCAAACATCAGTACAATAGATCTTTGTTTATTGCTTTTCAATAAACAAAAATAATCTGTCAAAAGCTACTGTGGTTTCTACCCCATGGCTATATTAAAACCAGGGCAACTAAAATAGAAAGGTGAGAGAACAATCTCTTTCAATATAATTTATTGTGGTTCATTGCCACCTTGCTCTTCTTTGGCTTTATATTTATTGAGAGCTGTCTTTTGGCTCTCAATAAACAAAGTTAATATTTGAAGTCCTGACAATTTGGGTGATTGCAATTAGGAATGAATTAAGCATATTTAGCAAAGTATAAGCAAGTCTTCAATCATCTTTAACAATATTTATTAGACACTCATACATTAAATTTATTAAGGTATCTAAATCACCAACCAAAATTTTGGGGAACATTTATTTGGGGATTAAATAAATAAGACTGAACTATACAAATCTCCAAATATACAAACAGATGAGCCTTAGGACAGATCTATCTTTTCCCACAGGACCACCCTGAATGGGGAAATTCACTTGTCTTTAGATCAAGTTGAGAAGTGCGCAGAAAAAAGGAAAACAATTTCTCTGGCTGTTTGGTCAGAACAACTTATTTTTATGCAGCTCAGTGCAAAAACTCTTTAAAATGCATTAGAAATCAAGAATACGGGAAAATATTTATTCTTCACCTGTTAAACTTAATAGGATGCTACTACTTTAGAATGAACCAGTAAATTGATAAGATGGCTTTATTGCGTTTGCTTCCCATAGAACATTTTTTCTTTTCTCGTGGCATAACTGAAGTAGCTGGGCATTCAGGAAGGGGAGAAAATAAACAAGGCATCATTTTTAAAATAAGTGTTACAATATCCAGGGTTCAGTAATTGGAAACAGACTCTTATACAAAAGAAGTGTTTATTCCCTGAAAAACTGCTACAGGATTCAGTATGGCTTACATCTACTTTGTCACATGTTCTGTGGTCTGAAATTTGTTTCCAAATTTAAAGCTAATAAGTGGGTATGAGAAGCTGACAACTTTGATTCCTCACTTGTAAACAGCTATTAGGAAATGTTACACTAAGAAACCACTATGTAGTAATCCTAGCTCTTACCCTTCTAAATCTTCATTCAGATCAAGCAACACTACCATACAGTGAGAAAAATGGAGGGCAAGGGAGAAATCCTTCAGTATATTGATTGACAGTTGGTAACCCATTTGACCTATTAAATGCTACCTTTCTTTCTAGTGATCTTTGTAAGATTTATGCAAACATTTTAGAATTCCTTACTAGCCAGAAGCAGTCACCAACAAAGCTCAACAATGAGGGAGAAATAATTAAATTGGCCTTGAATCCTACAGTTGATCATCAATATTTAGATCTCGTGAAATTGCAATTGATCAGATATTTAAATTGATAGGGAAAAGCCATGGATGATTGTTCCCAGGAAATTCTAGTTCCTTTTTTGTTGAAATAAATTAATAACACTATAGAAATTGTAGCCCAAACAACAACATACTTGAGACAAATCTGCATAGCTACAGGTTTTCACACATGCAACTGGTCACCTCAGCCAAGCTGATAATTATGCATCCACTGGAGAGGAAAAAAACCTGTACTGAATGGAAGTAAAAAGTTAAACAAAACATGTGAGATGATTAGCATAAGAGCAAAAATTAGAGCTGATTGAAGATAGTGTGGTGACAGATGGCTGTCATGTTGTCTGTAGCATCACATTTATTTTTACCCACACACAGTTCATATGTACATATGCCTATCAATCTACTCTATCTATATCCACACTCCCCCTTCACATTTTTCATCCATTTAAATTTGATTTTTCCTAACTATTCATGCATAGCTCTTACAAGTAGTAACCCCTGAATAGGAGAAATTCAGATAATAAACTGTGGAACAAAAATTAAATATACTTCCAGTAGTATACTTAGGGATATAACAAAGCAAGGGAACACTTGCTCATTCATACCTCATACATTCATCTCAAGTAAAATAAGGAGTTTGAATTTTAAATACAAATTGTCTCTATTTTAAATGTATACCACAACATAAACATGTCCAGTCCTAACAACTTTGGATCTGGACCCGTATCTTTGCTTCCCCTTTAATTCCTCTTTGCTTCCCAATTTATGCAGAGGTGGCAGTGATTGTAGAAGCAATGGAAGCAACCATTATCGGGGTAGGGGGTGGGGGGGGAGAGCTACATTTTTTCCCATTTCTTCTATCCAATCAATCCATTACCTCAATAAAAAGTCAGGTCTTAACAGCTTTCCAAAAAACTTCCATAGAACAGGCACACATCAAATATTTCACTAGATGGCAAAAATTGAGGGAGGTGAACCTGAAGCACACTTATCTTATCTGAATTAGTGGGAAGGGCAGATACTCTTAGGAATAGACAGCCTCACAAATAACCCAGCCCTATGCCATATAGAGCTTTAAAGGTGATGATCAATAAACTAAAGGTGATTTAGTTCCACCCAGAAGAAAACTGGAAGCCAGTGCAGCTTGTGCAACAAAGGTGTAACAAGGCATCCTATACTATGCACAGTGCTGCATTCTAGACTAGTTGTAACTTCCAAGTGGTTTTCAAGGCAACCCCAGGTAAAATTCATTCTAATAATCCAGCCAGGAGGTAACTACGCTATGAGTGACTGTGAGAAAGTCTTCCTGGTCTAGGAAAGGTATGATTGATGCACAAGACAATTTCTGCAAAGACCTCCCTAGCCATGGCAACCACCTGCTCATCAAGCAGGAGACATGAGTCCAGGAGGATTCCAAAATTGCATGCTTCAGTTCAGGAAAGTGCAATTCTGTCCAGAGTCATGAAGCCCTGGAGGTTAAAAACCCAAAGCCATTCTGTCTTGCCAGAGTTCACCCTAAGTTATCAGCAAAGTCATGATACTGTACCCCATGTTTTCAGATGACTTCACCCAGTAGTTTCATGTACATGTTAAAAAGTAGAGGTGAAATGCTTAAGCCATAAAGTAAAGCAAATTTTAGGAACCTAGGGCTTGATCTCTCCTCTCAATACCAACTACTTTAGAATATGTGTGTGTGATTCAAACCAACCATAGAAAAAGGATGAGGACTACCACAAAACAATACCTTCTATCCAAACTACTGGAGCGAGTCCAGAAGGCTACCATCATTGATAGCATTAAAAGCTGCTGAGGGATCCATGAAAAGCAGGACAGTTGCACTGCCCCCATCCTGAATTCTTCAAAGATTCTCAGCAAGCATCACATTTCTCAATGCTATATCTCAGTCTGAATCCAGACTGAAAAATGTATATATAATCCACTCCATCAAGAGATTAGATGTCATGTCCTTCTCAACAACCTCCCCACAAAAGGGAAGGTTGAAGACTGGTTGAAAAGTATCTAAAATGGCTGTGAACAAGGATGGTTCTTGAGAAGAGGGCATACCAATTCCTTCTTCAAGGCAAGAGATACTACCACCTCCTACAAAGAGCCATTAATCACATACCATCTTCCAGGAGGTCTTAATCAATCAGGAATGGCATGAGTGTAAAACTCAGGTGACTGAACTCACAGTCATGAGGATCTGCCTAGTTGAATTCCAACTCCAAGCAAAGTGCGATGATTTTATTTATGAAATGCCAATTCCTCACAGCAAATCCAATGTTTGAGTCAGGCTAGGAATAAGTTGGACTACATCCATGGCTGCCATGGTGAACATCTGTGTTATATCAAAACCTGGGATCAAAAATGGCAGGTTGAAATCTTCCAGAATCAAACTAGCCATGATTGTTTCTGCACACCATCCACAACATTCTGATATCCACAAATACAATGAGCTTAACTACACAAGCAAAAGGGGGCAAGTTGGCTAAGTGGTTAAAGACACTGAACTTGTGGGTTGGAAAGCTGATAGCCCAAGTTAAAGACCTGAGCATTGCGCAATAGGATGAGCTCCCATTACATGCTTCATTTCCTGCCTACCTAGCAGTTTGAAAGCAGGCAAATGCAAGTATATAAATAGGTACCACTTTGGTGGGAAGATAGCAGTGTTCCATGCACCTCGGCATATAGTCATGTGGACCACATGACCATGGAAATGTCTTTGAACAATGCTGGCTCCCTTAGCTAAGAAATGGAGATGAGCATCACCCCCTAGAGTCAGACATGGCTGGACAAGGGAAATGTTTAACTTTACCTTTAACTCAACAGGCATCTACCTTGGTGCTATGGTGGAAAAAAAAGTGTGTATAATATACACATACATGTGTGTGTGTGTGTGTATGGATTTATATATTTTTTAAAAATCAACCTTCACTAATGAAATAAGTAAATTTATAGAATTGGAGAAATTCAGAAAGAAGAATTTTACAACAGGTAATTAAAATATGTATGTGCACATATGTGGATGTGTGTTTTGCGTGACTGCATTGCTGCTTCTTTCTACACACTTTCCGGAAAAGGTATTTTCCAAGTACCAGCCTAATGTATTTTTTTCAAAATGAAACAATAAGTCAATAACCACAGTGAATTAGCATACTGTATATATATGTCTCTGTGTGAGTGTGTGTGTGTGTATCATTTTTTCATAATTGAAAACTTTTTATTACAGACAAAATTACCATTTTCCCCATAACTGATTTTATATTTTATGCTAAGTTGAATAGACTATTTTTAAGAGTATAGCATTGCTAGGAAACTAAGAGCACCATACCATGCAATCTGGCATAAAATTGCAAAATCCCAAATGTTGTATGACTATATTTAGATTAACATAATAAGGATGCAGTAATAAATTATTAATTGTAAACCCTAGAGAACTAGAATATTTTAATTGTTTTCTCAATAGTTTTTTTAATCTTATCTCATTTCATATATAGACAAATTTCACTGTTGATTTTCTCTCTGCTTCTGAATAAATTAACTTCCATGGACAGGATCGTGACACTCTATAGCACATTTTGAAGACTGTATCCAAACAGCTAGATAGCCTTAAAGAAAAGGCTGTGTCTTTTGGTAGACAGTTAATCTCACTAATATGCCAAAAACACCTGGAACAGATATTGTATAATCTTGGGAAAAGTTGTGTGTGCTTTAAGATATGGAGAAAAGAACTTTTCATATTCCAAAGGTATTTTTGGAATTTAAATTCCAAAGGCTGCACAGTCCTACTTTTCATGAGTAATCTCCCAATTTGTAGAATGTTTTCTCAAGTGAGGCATTTATTGCCTTTTCAACAACATGCAAGAGCATTTTTTATTCTCTCAAACCTTTAATCAAGTAATATCAAAAAAGGAGACTTAACAGAGTGTGCAAATTATTGTACAATATCCTAATTTCACGTGCTGGGAAAATATTTCCTAGGTTCAGTTTAGAATCCTGCATGCAAAATGAATGCAAAATGTTCAAGCTGGATTTAGAAAAGCCCAAGGAACACAAAACATTATTGCTGATGCATGCTGGATAATTGAGAAATCCAAAGAATACCAAAAAGTAATCAGTACCTGCTTTATTGATTATAGAAAAGCATTTGATTGCATTGATCATGTGAAACTGGGGAAAGTGCTCAGAAAAATGGGAATTCAGAACATCTCATTGTCCTCATGCGAAACATATATATAGCTCAAAAAAGCACATTATGAATAGAACTTGATGAAATGGACTACTTCAGACTAGCAAGGGAGTTCAATAAGGCTGCATATTCCCACCTTATTTATTCAACCTATATGCCAAAATAAATATATTAAATTGCTACCGTCTGTCAGGAAAATGTCTGAGGACAAAGTATGTCTTCAGGTGCCAACCGTAAAACTATGAACTACAACAGTGGCAACCAGTGGTGGGATTCAACCGATTCACATCAGTTCAGGCAAACCAGTTGTTAAATTAATCCTCCCCCAGCTATCAAATTGGATCCTGGGCGTTGCACTGCGTTGCAATGGAGAAACGAGCAATGGAGCAGCCAGCATGAGGGAAGGAGAAGGCCACTTTCCCTCTTTCTTAACCCTGCTCCTCCTCCTTCCCTCGTGCTAGCTGCTCTGTTTCCCATTTCTCCATTGCAGCGCAGCACCCAGGATCCACTTTGATAGCGGGGGTGGGGGAGTAATTTAATAACTGGTTCACTCAGGGTCAGGTTGGCCATCACAGGAGGCTCATCCAGCATGGACATGGGGCACGCCTCCACAACAGCCAACCTGACCCTGGATGAACTGGTTGTTAAATTATTTGAATCCCACCACTGGTAGTAACTCTTTAAAAACTGTAGGGACAGAGGCCTAGCTCAAAGTAAGTCAAACTAAGAAATACAAGTGAAATGCTAATGAGTTCTGGTGATTAAAACAACTACAGAATGTTACAAGCATTCTAAAATAATGTTGATGGTAATATTAATATTAGAAAACATTATATACAACCAAGTTAATCACAGACTGATCTGTAAATAGCAGCAAAGGAAGAAAATAGCATTCAAAGACTGAATATAGTTATATTTTGCATGTTTTGCTGCCCGGAATATTTTGTTGAATTATTCTACTATATTTTACCTGTATTAGTCTGACATTCAATTAAAAAGAAAAAGAAGGGGAAAACTACACACCAGCATGATTAATATTACCCTTAGAATTCTTCATCATATATATGATCAGGGGAAAAACAAACAACAAACTAATGTGGGAAGGAATACCTTACTTTTTTTTAATTGTCAGGTTGTTCTCTTTCTGCCTCCCTACCTGCCATATCCAGCCATCAAGGAAAGCTGTTTTGATTTCATATTTTTTTCTTAACTACAAAGGCATAACTGGGCTTCAGCAAAACAGTTTTAATTAGCTTCTGTGCCCATTTTTAAAGAAAAAGAAAATCTGTTCCAAAAGCTTGGCTCTGGATACAGCTGAACATCTTTTCCCACCCAGTCAGCCCACGCTCCCCTCTCACTCCAGGCACTGATTCTACCAGTGCTCAATGTGCACAACCCTCCAAAATTTTAAAGAATTAGAGCCTCAGGAGGGCAAGGCACACTCACTGTTTCCCTCTATGACCGGCCTTGGAAAAGCCTGCCCTCACAATCGGACTCCCTTTCTTCCATCGCTCGCTCAGGGAATCCGGGGAGCAGCAGCATATTGCATGCTTTTCACTCCAAGCAGACCGGACTGGAAAATGCATGGCTGGGGTGGAGGAGCAGTCCTTCTTAACAAGCTCTGAACCGTTGCTGTTGCTCCAATCCCAACTCTGGCTGCAGGCATGCAATTGTGAGGGCAGGCTTCTCCAAGGCCAGTCATAGAGGGACTGAGTGCACCTTGCCACCTCATGACTATTTAAAATTTTGGGCGGTTGTGCACATGCAGCGCTGGCGGAATCAGTGCCTGGAGTGAGAGGGGAGAGCTGGATGACTGGGTGGGAAAGGAGTACCAGAATTCCAGTGCTCGTGCAGGGAACCCAGACTTGCAGCAGCAGCACGTTTTGGAGGACTGTTAAGGAGGACCGCTCCTCTGCCCCAGCCATGGATTTTCCAGTCCAGGCTGCTTGGAGTGAAAAGCATGCAATATGCTGCTGCTCCCAGGATTCCCTGAAAGAGCGCTAGAAGAAAATTGGCCGATGTTCAGCTGCAGCCAAAGCCAGGCTTGGAAGAGCAGTGGATGGACTTCAGGGCAAACAATCTACTCCTCAAGCTCCCAATGCCTGAACTGGCGAGCTGGAAGAGAGATTTGCTATCATGCTGGTAAGTACGTATGGGCCGAGTAGGCTTTTTGCTTCCCCTCCTTCCCCATCCCAATCTAGTGCAGCGCAGACAGCCCAATGGAGGTGGAAATTGGGATGTTTCCATCGGCTCTTCTCTTTTCTTACTCCTAGCCTCCTTTTGCCAGCATCAGGCAGGCAGACTCAGCAGGCAGTCACAATCTTTAGATGGGCTTTTATTTTGTCAGCCCAACAGTGGGAAACAGGCTCAGAATGGTATGTAGGAAATTTGTCTCTGCAGCATCCATTGCTTGCCAGCAGACAGGCAATGAGGCAGCAGCAGCAGGCAAGCATGCTGGGCCTCAGGGACCATAGGGAAGGCATCGGGAAGGCAGGCAAGCAAGCTGGGCCTCGAGGACCATGGGGAAGGCATCGGGGAAGGCAGGCAAGCAAGCTGGGCCTCAGGGACAATGGGAAGGCAGCAGGGAAGGCAGGCAAACTTGCTGGGCCTCGGGACAGTGGGGAAGGCAGTGGGGAAGGCAATGAGGAAGGCAGGCAAGCACACTGAGCCTCGGGGACTGAAGGGAAGGCAGCAGGGAAGGCAGGCAAGCATGCTAGGCAATGTGGGAGGCAACTAGACCAGGATTTGGACCTTGCTGCTAGCAGGCTCACCCAGGCTGATTTGGGTGCTCAGCTGTGTCATGCATAGAGTTCTGCATGAATGCAGAAGGCAGGCAAGCTGGCTGGGCCACATGGGAGGCAGCTAGGCTGGGATTTGGGCCTTGCTGCTTGCAGCCACTCACTCAGGCAGATCAGGGCAGCTCAGGTGGGCCATACGGAAAGTGCTGTGTGGGATTCAGCCATGTGGAAAACAGGAAAGCTTGCTGGGCCATGTGGGAGGCCACTAGGCTGGATTTGGGCCTTACTGCTTGCAGTCACTCACCCAGGCAGATCAGGGCAGCTCAACTTGGTCGCATGGAGAGCGCTGTGTGGGATGCAGCTGCGCAGAAAGCAGGGGATCTTGCTAGGCCACATGGGAGGCAGCTAGGCCTTGCTGCTTGCAGGCTCACCCAGGCTGCCTGGAAGATCAGGGCAGCTCAGTTGGGCCGCATGGAGAGCACCAGATGGGATGCAGCCAAAAGCAGGCAAGCTGGCTGGCCCTCAAAGACCGTGTGGTCGAGGCAAGCCAGGGAGCCAGGCAGAGAGTAGCAGCAGCTATGCTGGATGAGTGGACAAGATGAGCAGTGACTGGGCGGGACCAGCCAGTGGTGGGATTTGTTAGTTCTGAGAACTTCACAAAATCGTAGCAACCTGTTTGCCCGACCTGGTCCGAACAGGCTGAATCCCACCACTGGATGGAAGGCAGAGTCAACCTTGAGCCAGTCAGGATCAAATTCCTGGCAGTGAACTGAATTAGTCTGCAATAAGGAATTCTAACCACCACGCCATCACTAGTAGTAAAATAGTCATTTTTATTATTTTAATAGTTAGGATTGTAAATATTTTTTTTCTTATATTCCCCACTTGGAACTTGTCTTTTAAGACAGTTTAAATGCTGTATAACGAATTTTCAAATTACAATAAAGATCATAGGACAATTTCAGAAAAGGGATATTTACTGGAACAAGAACAACCAAGATAAGTCCCTTCCATAAGGACTATCTAAACATAGAAATGTATGCATAGGCATATGTAAAACATAAAGGTATCTAAACAACTTGGTCATATTAGGGCTGCTTGTGCAGACCTTAAAAAAAAGGAAAAAGGAATCTGAATCTATTATTCATTAGCTTAATTTCAGTTGAAGCATAAACACATTAAAAATTCCTTTCTAATTATTTAGTTTAGTTTAGTTTATTGTCATTGCACCTCGTACAATGAAATTAAATGCCATATTCAGTGTACGTCATAACTATAAAAATAAAACACAAACATACATCCTTCACATTCTATACAATTGAATTGAAAACCTATATTGCATTAATATTGCACTATACAGTAGAATTCAATATAGTTACTGCCCTGGGATAGAAACTGTTTTTCAGCCTATTTGTCCCTGTTTGTATTATCCTGTACAGTCTGCCAGATAGTAATAGTTCAAAAAAAGGGTGCCCAGGTTGAGATGGATCTTTAAGAATGATCTGAACTTTCTTAAGGCAGTGGGAGCTATAAAGCTCTTCCAAAGAGGGGAGAGGGCAACCAATGATCCTCTAGGCAATGACGTTAACCCTCTGGAGCGTTGTCCTATCTGCCACTAATTATCTCAATGCCAGGCGTTTATCTATACAGGTAGTCCTAAACTACAACCACAATTGAGCCCAAAATTTATGTTTTTAAATGAGAAATTTGTTAAATGAGTTTTGCCCCATTTTATGACTTTTCTTGCCACATTTGTTAAGCGAATCATTGCATTTGTTAAATTAGTAACACGGTTAAGTGAATCTGGTATCCCCATTGACTTTGTTTATCAGAAGGTCACAAAAAGTGATCACATTACCATGGGGTACTGCAACCATCATAAATGGGAGTTAGTTGTCAAGCATCTGAATATAAATCACGTGACCATAGGGATGATGCAACTGTCATAAGTGTGAAAAATGGCCATAAGTCACTTTTTTTCAGGGCTATTGTAACATCGAATGGACACTAAGTGACCTGTTGCAAGTTGAGGACTAACTATACTTTGCTGTCTTCTCCCCTGGCATTAGTTCTGTTTCATTATAAACTCCAGGATATATGTGAAAGATTCTTATAAAGAAAGACAAGTATATCCAAGAACGAAATGTTGAAAGAGAACAGCCATTTTATGGTGTGAAAAATGTTGGCAAAAAAGCAGTGTGTGTTGGTAAATATCAGGGATCTGCTGCATTTTTCTCATTAACAAATTTTATTAAAAGGCATCCACTTTTATGACTATAGATCTGATCAATGAGCTGAAGCTCACAAAACTTCTGTCTTCTGATAAAATGTTAGTCATGAAATGGTAACCTAGATTTTGTGGCTGGATGCTTGCAGGGATGGGCTGCTGGGGGTTCGCAGGGGTTCAGGCGAAACCTTTGCTAAGACTCTGTGGAGTTTGGCGAACCCCCAAATCCCATAGGACAATGTAAAAAAAAAATGATTTGTGGCAATGCAGTCTAGCAGGTTTTTATGG
>JANHFL010007585.1:23732-39349 GCA_032468155.1 Oxyrhabdium leporinum
GGGGAGAGAGAGAGAGAAAGAGAGAAAGAGAGAGAGAGAGAGAGAGAGAGAGAGACTTCCAATTTGTAACTTTTGTGCTGTGGTCTGTTTTTGTGTATATTCCTACCTTTTCCCAATTTCAATCAATCTAGCCATCTATTAATCTATCCTATCCATCTGTCTACCTAATTAAAATCCCAATTGTCTCTTTGTTTGTCTTGAATGAATTTCTACCAGTTCAGGTTCTTTCATTCTCTTTCTTTATTATTCTCTTACCTCTCCCCATCCATCTTGACTATTATTTTACCCACTGTTCTAAAAAGATAGCCAAAAGAAAACAAAAACAGAACTTTCCTCAGTTGTTTGTTTATTTCTTATCTGTCCTCTGTTTGAGTGAGTAGCTCTGAGATTATGCATTTATTAGTATGTATATTGTACTTGGATTACAGACTAATTTCTTTAATAGGAGCCTATTCTCTACAATTAATAAGAGAATACATAATTTTAGTTTTCATTGGTTTTAATTAATACACATTGTTATAAAACATGGCAAAGGTTCAAACAGGAAGAAGAACACTAAAAATGGGCTTCATACACCACAGTTCTTCGTGCACTCACTCTTTGTTTACTCCTCACTTGGCAAGTGTCAGTTTGAATGTATTTTGTGTACGCCTGTATAAGAGGAGAGACCAGCAGAACAGTAGTGCCAATAGGTGTTACTAAATCTCTGACACAAAGAGCCAATGGAGCACTTTCTATTGGGAAGAACGTTGGCCAAATGGAAAAAGAACTTCCTGCAGAAGAATGGGTTGGGGGCTGGGGAAATCATCATCTAGGAGTGTACAAAATGTTCCCTGCATTGATTTTGAGTGATAAATGCCCAACAGAAAACACAAGATTTGTATGATTTTATTCATACATGGAATTAAATGGGGGCATTTTGTTTTGGATATAAACTGAAATGTGTCCTTCATGAATTATATATGAAGAATTACTTGAAGGAGTTTTATTCCCCGCTGGACATAAACATCTATTTACTATAAGATGAAACAGAAGTGAAGACCATTCATACTTTTGCTTCAGCGGGGTTTGGGACCTAATGTAGAAGACAGGCATTTATAAGCATTTCTGTATACCGAAATGATGAATAGGTCCCCTACCATGTGTTAGCTGAGGCTTCCCATGAAAACAAGATGGAAAAGCAGCTTGAAGGGCAGGATAAGCTCATCCACATTTTTGTGACTGACAGTGATGTCAGCATAATCAGGGTAGTGCACAATACATATTTTATGGATGTATGCTGCCTTGCTCACATGCTCCATACAATGGTCTTGTGTGCCTTGGGATGGAGAAGGATACTAGAGAAACCAGAGCAGGCATTGTAAACCATTTTATAAGATCATGCCACAGAATTGCAGGTTTCTTCCACCACATTGTGAAAGGCAAAAGGCTGCTGCAAGAGAAGCAGCTTGACATTCTGCTTGCCCTGTGAAACTTGCTGTCTGACAAGCTGTTTCATTTTGGCACATTATTTTAATTTGATAGCTGCCAGCCTGTTACAACATTTAACACTTGTCTGAATTTCTGCTATACTGTTACCAGGGAGATTGGTCCTCTCAGATGGACAAGCATTAAAATTGCCACTCTAAATTACTGCCAGCAAACTACAAATTTAGAGTTTATATTGCTGTGAGACATGCAATTGGGCATTGTTTGGGGTCTTTTCATAATCTATGCTTCCATTGCTTAAAGAAGGTATAATTGGAAAGAAGGAGGTAAGCTGCAGAGGTAATAATTTCCAGAATTTCCAAAACAAAGTGTTTAATAATGCAAAATATAAGTATATCTATTTTTATTTTGTTAAACTCTTCATTTTGGAAGCCTTGGAAATTTTATCTGCTCAAGAGACAACTAAAACTGTCTGCTTGTCCAGAAAGATGTCAGGATTTATTGCAGTGGATAGGTATAACTTTCAAGTCAGTATTAACTGTAGAGGAAGGCACATAAGCCTTATAAAAAGGCTTTTTTCCCCTGATGTTCATAGTTGGTAGCTATGTTAAGTAGATGGATGGTTAGTCCAAACAAAGAAAATTATTTGTATTGCTTGCTTTCAACTTTTAAATGGTAAAATCTTTATTGTCTGTCCAAATGTGCACTATTTCTAGGTCAATGTTGCTTTATCAATGTTATTTTATCTATTTCTTTATCAGGGCATCTACCACAATTCTGCTCTTACCTGTGTTAATAGAATGCTACTTGTTTTATCTAACTTAGCCAGCCTATTTCTGAATTATATGGCCTGCAAGGATACAGTAAATCCTGACATGGTGGAGGGGGATCTTTGCAGGAAGACCAACTTTGCCAATCATGCCAGTCCTCCAAAATTGGTTATAACCATGTACATATCTATCATATCCCAGAAAAGCAAATGGCAAAATAAGACATTTAAAAAAAAACCAAACAAACAAATAAATGAAAATTGGTTTTTGAAATTGTTTCTTGAACTTTAATATTTTAAATTAGAGTATGAACTGTGTTGGTTCAACTAACTTTTAAAAGCTCTTTACTACATATTAAATATATTTTAATATTTTTGTTGTTGTTTTTAGCTCAGCTTTGAGGCTTTTTTGTTGTTTTTCTTTTTTCAGCTTTGTTCTATATACCCTGAGTAAGAAGTATGAGGCAGGAAATATTTCAAAAGTGCATTGTGATATAACCCTTCAAATCTAACTGAAAGCAGGTCACTTTATAGTTTTGATTTAATTTAATCTTACTTTTAACTTGTGTTGTACTACAGGTGTAGAATAAGAAACCATTCCTTTTATTCTTTCCAATCCAATGAAATTGTTAGAAATTATGTAAATGAACTCAGGACTTGGTCTGGCTCTCTGATTGTCTTTTTCTATTTAAAGGATATTGCTTCAAAAACTGACTAAAAAGAACTATAACTGACAGGACAAGGCAACAAAAGAAAATGGCCAAGGTTGGCCAGGGGCTGTAAAGAAAAGAAAAGGGGGTGGAGTGGGGGGAAATCTCCCAATTCCTATGGAACAGGAAGCTCAGGAATAAATATTGGAATGTTACATATTTCTCCAACTCTAAACTCATTCCATCCCAAAGTTTTTCCATTTTTAAACTGTTGGAATAATTCCAGAAAATATCTTCTACAGTATATGGTTTCACTTCATTTAATTCTTTCTAACAAAGGAAAATGTTGAGGGAAAAGATAGGAAAAAAGAGTTGTGATGTGCTCTGTCTGTTGATCAAAACCAGAACAGAAACATTAAATTTGGCATGGTAGGAGAACTGGAAAAACAAAGATGATTTTTGAAAATTGGCAGAAATTGGACAAGAGCTCCAGAGACAATAAAGGAACCAGAGGAATAAATCATTATTCCAAGATATTACATGGAAATGGCAACTGGGAAGGAAGTCAGAATACTGGTGGTTACTCCATGCTAAGCACCCCTCTTCTCTCCTTCCAGTAATGTGATCAAAAGCAGAGCATATACAGTTTACTACACGTATCCAAGTGTACATATGCACCCAAACATACAGGCACAACAGGGGGAGGATAAACACACACACACATACATGCTATTTCATTGCAGAAAAGAAAATACAGATGGCTCCCTGCTGCTATTATTGGTAAAGAGATTGGAAAGAATTTCAGAAGCCATATTTTTCATACTTTTGTTTTATTTGCTTTCCAAATATTCCCTATATTCCCATGTGCAAATTGTACTATTTTCAAAATATAGATACATATGCGTTTAAAATATGAATTTTACATAATTATCTGGCACTTATATGGACTCCTTTGGCCCTACTCTTATAAATGTACTCTATATTTTTTTCAATTGTAGAGCAAGTATATTTACCATACAATGGGAATTAATTACAGTCTGAAGGTTTTAGAATGTACCTAAGTTCTATCCCTGGGGATGACTCTCCATAATTATGTATAGCATAAATAATCATGATTAATTATGTTTCTGGATAGTCATCTGTCTCTATTGAAATTCTGTTTCAAACAATACTGAAGAAAATCCAGTGTGGCTAAACTGGATGATTTTTCAGAGCAAATACAGAATGGACAGAAAAATCTTGTACATGATATTATTGAACGCCACAGCCACACAAATAAAAAATAACTTCTGGAAGTTCTAAGGGAAGAAAGGGCAGATGACTATGGTGGAAAGAAGAGCAGGCAAGTAGACTGATTTTTTGCAATTTCTCTCTGGACAAAAGAGCAGTTGAGAACTCCTACAAGTGCCCTAGACAGTTGCTCCTCATGAAGAAACCAGAAGGCAGCTGCATCCAGTGAGTTTACAGCTCTGGGATATGAAAGATTAACTATCTTGCTCATCACAGTCAGCACTTTCAAAAGGTGATTGGGGTTGCATTTTTTTCTTTTCTAGTCACTTTCAGAAATTGCTTGTTAATTGTTTTCAACTATTAGGAAACCAGATCAACGTCTGAAAGCACTGGGTGAGTTTCTTCCAAGATCAGAATGTGTTTTCCCCCTTCCTTCTTCTATTTACGTGAATTGTAGTGTCTTGTCTAAGATCTTTACTCAGGTTACAGTTCTGTCCTGGACTTAGATTCCTTTTATCTAACTAATGTCTTGGTAGCAATTCTTCCTCTTGTCCTTCAAGGCCATTTCCTTGTCCCACTAAAATTTGTTTCTACTCATCCCACTAGATCTGACAGAAGCAGCATTATCTGGGTCATCTCACTTAAAGAATGCCATCTAAGAGGCATAGGAAGTGAGGCTTTTCTGTTACAACACCTGCCATCCACATATCCCATGATTACATTGGCCCCAACCCTGACAACCCTTTGCAAAGTGCTGAAGAAGTGGATGTGCTCCAGCGTATAGAAGTCAGGATGTTGGTTGAGTTTTTATTGAGTTTGTTTTCAGTATATATTATAGTTTTCTGTGTTATTATTGGGTGGGAAGGGGTTTTTATTGTTTTAATATGTTTTTCTAGCACCTCCCATTATTTGTGAAATTTTGTGAGATGGGAGGAATAAATAAATAAATAAATGAATGAATAAATAAATAAATAAACCTTGAATCATGACTTGCCAACATTTAAGCTTTTTGATTGAATACAGCTTTGTAAATTCAAGCTACTCATCCCCATTCCAATTGTTATTCCTTTTCCACTACTTATTTTACAGAAGTTGATTCCTTATTTTTATTTCTCTCAGCAATGTCTTTGTTAGAAGTAATATACTGGCCCACATAGTAAACTATAATCTATAATCTATTTTTTTCTGTTCTGAAACATATATATGGTTAAATAAAGGCTTGCATTTTACATACTTGCCTTTGAGTATATTTCCAGATTTCAATAAGCTATTATAATCTAGTGCATGAATGTATTATGTATTGACAATATTTTGGATCATATATTTGATTCAATCATTTGTCTTAAGATATTTATATTTAAGCTTGTATATGTACATTTATGAATCTAAGGTTACATTTCATAGGTTTAAATGAAAATTTGAGAATACTTGAAGGAGTAAGGATCCCTGATGATTTTACAAAGAATATTTATTCCATGTAAAATAGTCACAATGCCATTTAATACATTCTTTATTATTTCTGCATTTTAGAGCACCAATTAGTAACAAAATCTCAAGAGTAGTTGTCAAATTATTTAGAACCTTAATTTAATATCCATATTTGTTTTTGACATATAAATATTGCTTCTGTACACCTCCAGTAGATACAGTTCAATCATCAAATCCCATAAGCTAGGTAGCAGCTGAACCATATCCCTGCATTCTTTCCTTGACAGAGGACACTCCATTTTTAATAGGACTTCAAAAATTGAAATGACAGATGTGAATGAGTCATATTAAATTGCCTGGCAAGTGCAACGATATCTATAAAAACAAGCTGCTCCAGGTGCTTCACTACTAACTTTCCAACTCTAAAGTGGACTTTGACCCAGAAATATGAACATTTAGTGAAAAGGGAACATCTTGCATCTTTTAAACTCTTTTTAAACTATTCTTAGAGTGTGCCTTGGGAATGATACTTCATAGAGTGATTCCCAAAGGATATTTAATTAAGCCAAAATCTTAGTGCAGGGCCTCTTGTCTGTTCCATTGATTGATTGCTCTCACTGTCAGAAAATTTCTCCTTATTTACAGGTTAAATCTCTCCTTGTTCAGTTTCTATCTGTTATTCCTTGTCTGGCCTACGGGTGCTTTAGAAAATAGCTTGACCCCCTTTCTCTCTGTGGCAGGCCCTCAAATATTGGAATACTGCCATCATGTCTCCCCTGGTCCTTCTCTTCACTAGACTAGCCAAGCCCAGTTCCTGTAACCATTCTTCATAAGTTTTAGTCTCCAGTTCCCTAATCATCTTGGTTGCTCTTCTTTGCACTCTTTCTACAGTCTCAATATCTGTTTTATAGTGTGGTGACTAAAACTGGATGCAGTACTCTAGGTGAGGTCTTTCTAAGGCTTTATAGAGTGGTATTAGTACCTCCCTTGATCTTGATTGTATCCCTTTGTTAATGCAATTTAGGATTGCATTGGCTTTTTTGGCTGCCGCCATACACTGTTGGTTCATATTTAATTGGTTGTCCACTAAGATGCCAAGATCCCTCTCACAGTTACTGCTATTAAGCCTGGTTTCACCTAGTCTATACATGTACTTATGGTTTTTCTTGCCTAAGAGTAAGACTTTACTTTTCTCTACATTGAATTTCATTTTGTTAGATAGAGCCCGGTGTTCAAGTCTATTAAAAATCCATCTGGACCTTGAGCCTATCTTCCAGGGTGTTAGCTATTCCTGCCAGCTTAGTATCATCCTGATAAATATCATTAGTGTTCTGGTATATTGTATCAATATCTATATACTAGTTACTGAAATAAAGCAACTGAAGAAAAAAGTGGGGAGAGGACTTGGAATATATTCATTTCCTTACCTTTTACATAATAAATATGTATAGTATTTACCAACAGAAATACTGGTTCTATACACACACACACACAAATAAATAAATGATTATAGGCATTATTTATGAAAGGAATGTATGTCTTTGATGATTATTTAGAATATATGGGAATATAGGTAGTCCTCAATTTACAGACACAATCATGCCCAGAATCTCAGTTTATAACATAACTGCTTCACTCAACCACCACAATCCTCACTTCCACCTGAGGTTGTTAAGTGACCATGCAGGTTGTTAAGCAGAGCATGGATGATAGGGGGAGAGGTGGGCCCGCTGGCTCATGGAAACCTTTGGTCCAGTTCTCACCCATCCATCCAGCCACTCTCAGAGTCAGCTGGTTCCAGTCAGCCACCTCCTACCAGCACATAAAAGCTGCCAACCTATTTATTATCCAGCCACCCAGCCACGTGTGACATCTTCAGCCAGTTCCAGGGTCCAGCATTGCACAACTTATTTTTACTTTTTTCAGGAGTTTGCAAGAGGCATGCCCAACCAATGTAAGGCTAACCCTCCTGTACAGGCTGCTTCGTGGTATTGTGTAAGTGGATACTATTCTTCTGATCCTAAGAAGGTTCTCTTTTAAGCAAGCTTCCTTTTAACAATAGCATAATCTTAAGTCATAACTTGAGGATTACCTGGTACTTGCAGGGTCCTCTTCACAACTGAACTGGATGTTTTTTGTAACACTTTGAGCAGAATTTCTTTCTCTCTTCTTTCCTTCCCATCCATGCAGTATTTCATCTTCCTACATCTCCAACCAGTTTTGCCTTCTCTTCTTCTCCCTTCATCTCTATTATGTGTCTCCCTCCTCCTTTTGTGTGTGTGTGTGTTGTTGTGGAGTAAGGAGATGGGGTAAGAATGTTTTGGTAAATGACATTGACCTCTTTATGAGCAAGAGAATAGTCAGTATATGCAGATTCAAATTAATTGTATAAATGCAATAAGGATGTTTTTTCTTGTGTATTTATTTATTCATAATAAAAAAAAATTAATGTTTTGTTTTGCTTTGTTTTATAGATTTATGGTGATATTTTAAAGTTATTGTTTTTGCTGCTGTTGTGAGCTGCCCAGAGTTGTTTTAGCTATGCGGCCATACAAATCTTTTAAATAACAAAATAAGTGTTAGATACGATTGTATGATATCATAAATAGTAATGAAAGAGAGAGGGACGGGGGGGGAGTTTATCACTGTGGTATATTAGTTAAGAAGCTGTATTATGAGTAGAGAGGTTATAACCCTACCTTCAATTAAAAAAATGGATGAATAACCTTGAGTCAGTTATCCTCACTTCACCCTAGACTGAGAAATTGAAAATACCAATCCGCACTTGATCAGCATGATAGATAGTAATGACACAACTTTCTTTGAAAAGGCCTCTGTCCTGCAATGGATTGGTTTTTACTGATCACACTAGACAAACATTTTTTTCGAAAGTTTTACTTCCTGAAAAACGTTTCATGATTCTAATGAATCCCTTAAAACTGAACACAAATATAATTTCAGAATAACTATACCATGTAGAAATCTTGAGAAATATGAAATTAACTTTTAAGGACTATAATGTATTTAATCTCATAATGTTTCTGATACATTGCATGAGTTCAACAGGAATAAAAGTGTTTTGCTACTGATTTTCATTTGTACTCAGTGTCTGATGTATCTTGTGTCCAATAATATTCAGCCAGTATTATTAGATTCCAGTTGCACTGATATCGTTTTTCCAATGAGACAATGTCCTGGTGAAGCATGTCATCATATTCATTACTAGCTGCATCTAAATTTTTGGGAAAGAAATCCAAGTGTGAAAATGAATCATACATAATCATGAAGTGCAACATGGTTGCGCTAAATGGTCATGTATACTGTAATAAATTTATCAAACAGCTAAATGTAGTGTGGCTCTCCTTAGTTACCAAGAAAATTCTGAGTGATATCCTTGAATGCTTTCCAAGTGAACTTCTCTGTCCCAGATCTGTGGAGCAACAAAAATGCCTTCTTCATCTTGAAATAATCTTTCCAGTTATTCTTGGGGGAAAAAATCTGTCTGAAATATCAAAAACTTCTGTTTTTGTTCACCGCTTCCACAATTTTTTCCATTACCCTGAGTTTTATGTGAAGCAAAGGCAAAAATATCTATGTTAGGTCCACAAATAGTTCATGTGCCATATTTTTCTGTCCTGGAACCAAATTTGAAGTGGTCATTTCTTAATGTAATGCAACTATCTTGCATGGCTATCCCACTTACAAATCTAACAGTATCCAGTACATTCCAAGCAGCAGAGTCATTGCTTTTAGGTCTCCAGAGATATTCCAGTTGTACTTGGTGTAACTGGATGTACTTCAGCAACAGTTCCATGCTTCTTTATGTATCCAGCATAGCCAAATAATCACTGAAGGGTCTACATTGACAAAACAGAAGATTTCTATAAAATGGTATGTGACCAGTTAAACTACAAGTTATTTAGATGACTAATAGCCCCAAACCTTTAAGATACACCCAAGAATGTTCAGGGAGCAAAGTCCTTGTTCTCCAGTGTCTTTATTTTCAGATACCTGTTTAAACAATATAATCAATCCATCGTTTTATTATAAATAAGCTTCTAGATGATTATGTAAGGAAATGTAAAGTATAATTACTGCATTAAAAATTAATTCAGAATAAAACAAGAGGGCATCTATTTTACAGCTTGCCAGAAGTAACATTTCAGTGTCAAATATACTGCAGAATGCCAAGAATATTGACTGTATTGTACGTTCTCATTAAATTAAACAAAGAGAAGAACGCTACATTTTCAAACATCTTGTATTCATGAAAGCCATCAATTAGAATGCTGCATTAATATTCAGTTTGGCTATGATTGCCAAAATGAATGTATTAATTCTTGAACCTTGAGGTCAAAAGGACTCTTCGAAAATACTCGCAAGCACTCTCCCCATGAAGTCAGGCTATTCAAAATATATCTTGAAAGTACATATTTAAAAATGGATAAATTGCAAAATAAATGCTCTTGGATGATCTGTCAACCTTTGCTGATTAGGACAATTATTCTTTGCACAGGCAATTAAAGTAATTTGCAACAAGAGGAAAAGAATATTAAATTCATCTTCTTTATGTGGTGAGGACTTCTTAAGTACAAACAGACATTAGAAAGAAATTTTGAATATGGGAGGAAGTGCTATCAAGGTTGAATTTTCAATGTAACTATTATATGTACTTTTGTTGTTCTTTTTGAATAAAGTTAAACTGAACACTTAATGAAGACATTTGGTCAAACATATTAATATTTATAGCATTCTTTTAAATTATTCTTAGAAGAACACAATGCATTTTTAAAAACAAGAATTATTTACCATAATGAGCAGAAACCCAACTGATATTTCATTCCATGTATGCAACAAGGCACATGGTGGATGGTATTTTGTTCAGCTGAAATCAATATTTTGAAAATGGGGATTTTTTTTGTAATTCTGCTGTTATGGGCTGGTCCCTCTTGGATCAGTTTTAGATTGGTGGCTGCTGTGAATCTCTAGAAGGCATGTCAGACAAGTTAAAAATAATGTGGCCAAAGCCCCTTATAGATGTTCCCACTTTATCTATCTGTCATACTGTCCATCCAATGGAATACAGAAATGAATGAAGTTTTCACAAAATGCATGGGGTATTTTAACAATATTTTTTCAATACATATGACCCAATTGCTGCAGGTCCTGGCAGCTTCTTTGTAGCTTTTTAAAAGCCTAGCATTGTCAAGGGGTCTTTGAGAACATAATAAACTTATCTGCAAAGAAACTGCTATAGGTGTAAAGGTATTAGGATTTGTAAAACTAATTTAAACAGAATTCTTAGCCATGACGTCCTTAAACCACTATACATAACTGCAACTTTAATCCCTTCATTCTCCTTTTCCCCACCCCACACACACATGTATACACAAATACACACAGGAAAGACAGATACTCCAGGACTTTACTACTGGTAACATTTTCTTACCAGTAGTAATCTGAAACAAAATCCCAAACGTACTCCTAGAAGAAGTCATGGAGATATTCTTTTATATTTCTATAAAAGATTCTGGGAGATTTCCCCTTCTCTTACTTTGTATTCTTTTTTTTATGGAATAATGCAGCAACTCAGTGATATTTTATATAAGATATAGCAAATCATTTTTCTTTCTCTCCTCATTGAGACATGATCTATTATTTTCCTGAAGACATATATTTTCAAAATACAGGTCAAAGAAGAAGGAATCTGATCATATAGATCAGGAGTGTCAAACTTCATCGTCATGGCGGCGTCACGTGACATATAGTGACTTTCCCCCCCTTCGCTAAACTGGGCGTGGGCATGGCCAGCGTGTGATGCATTCAGTCCATGGGCTGCAGGTTTAACAGCCCTGATATAGATTATTACAATTTCTTTAATTAAGAGGCAGTCTGTGCATTAATTTCCCTAATTTATATGCAAGGAGGAAGTGGATACCACACCACTGAAAGAAACAATACATTCATTCATATTCCTCATATGTGTTTTTGAAACCAGAACCCCAAACTTTCCCATTAGCCTACAAATTCAGAGTGATGTCAGATTAATAATACAATCCAATATACATATACTCCAAATTAAATATAATAATTTTTAGTAGGCCTTTTTGCCTACTGTTTGGCACTGCAACTTTAAAGCATACACTCCTAAAAGGATTTATTGTCATAATGTGATGTAGTGATTGCTGCATAATGAAAAAATTAGGCAGCTGCTGTGTAAAACTCAGATGAAAAAAGCATGTAAAAGAGCAATACAAATTCACTCACCTGAATGAAATGAATAACATATATAACAATTTCTTGATTTTAACTTTTCATAGGTACACTGATGACTGGAAGATAATAGGCGCTGTGAATTACAATAATGTAAAAGGGATTTACAAACATTATTATTTCCTTCTGTGTGTACATTATTCCATCTTATTTTTGTATGCATATTTAAAGCAGTTAGGTGAATTCTCAGAATACTATACCTCAAATAACATTCAGTTGAGATATTAAAAGGATCAGAAAGCAAATAACTATATCCTATCTAATACATAGCACTCTAGGAGAAAATACAAAAACTTAGCAATACTGGAGCATTACTAGAGAACGAGTTTGTTCTAGCACATGGGTGTCAAACTCACAGCATCACATTGCTGTGACATGATGTTTCTTGACTTTTTTCCTTTTGCAGACCTGATGTGAGCATGGCCTGCACATGACATATGCAGCCTGCAGGCCGCCAGTTTCACACCCCTGTTCAAGCGGTTTAGGCACCAAGCTAGAAAGTGGAAGATCATGAGCTCAAATTCTTCATTAGACATGAAAGCAAACTGGATGAGCTTGGGTTAGTCTCTTTTTCTCAGGACAACCAGCTCACAGGGCTGTTGTTGTGGGGAAAATAGAAGAATGGTATGTTGGATGTGTTCATCACCTTGAGTTCTTGGTAAAAATAATAAAGGCAGGATATTAATAAATAAATACAGTAGAGGAAGAAAACCTCTTAATCATATTAATACATTTATTATGCAAATTAAAACTAAATAATTCCTCAAGTTAAGCTTGACTCCACACAGTTGCTATGTACAAACACCATGTAATGTTCTTTACAACAATATGAAACTTGATTGCCATTAACATATTCTAGGCCTGACCTAAGAGTTAACAAAAGAGTTTTAAACTTTTTGAATTGCCAAGACCACCTCATCAAGCAAATCATTCCACATTTAGCAGAAAAAAATGGGAAGAATAAATGTGCATTTATATTCCTACAACAGAATAGGTAGAACCTCTCCTATATTCTTAACTATATTCAGTAATGTAATGAATCCAATATTGGGTGTTTGAGAGGTTGATTTGATAGATTATTGACAGATGTAGTTATTAATAGATATCCCTTGTTCTGGCAAATAAGCAAGGCAATAACAAAGCATTCATTCATTTATTCATTCATATCCTGTCTTTGTTATTTGTTAATTCAAAGCAGTAAACATATTAATATTTCCTCCTCCTATTCTCCTATTTTCCCACAACAAAAATTCTGTGAGGTGGTTTGTTCTGAGATGGTGGCTGGTTTCATGCTGAAAGCAGGACTAGAATTCAGAGTCTCCTGGTGTTTTGTCTATCCCTTAAACACTAGACCAAACTATCTTTCATATTGCTTATGTAAAGCAGCATAAAGAAAGTCAGCAAATAATGAAAACTATAAAATAGAGTTTTTGTTTTCTTTGATGAGACTATCAAAGAAAATAAGAGGCAAAGATGCTATAACCTACCATCAGTTTAAGTGGTAATGCTTTATTTTAAAATTCATTTTATTTTAAATAAAAATCTAAAAATTACAGTTCCATTTCAGCTGGTTAAATGCCACTTAAACCATTATAATCATAAGTAAGCCTATGCAAATTCAGTGGATATTTTTCTTAGATAAATTATGTGTGTGAGTTAATTAACTGATTATGTGAATTATGATGAATTTTTATTCTTTGAGAGTACTTTGAATATTTCTTTGAAAATATATCATGATGTGATCAAAGTATTCTATTTAAGGTAGCTGATACATAAATCTGGCAATTATAAAGAGTAATATTGCCTTTTACATTGTTCCACTAGCCAATACCTAATTTGTTACCTCAGTGCAAATCACCTTTTATACTTTTCTGAAAGAAAAAAAAATAGTGACAGTATCTCAATTGTGACTGTAAATTCTAGGGATTTCCTGTAAAGGAGTGGATTCTGTCAGTAGAAAATGTGGTTACTCAGTAATGTACCCAAATAATAGGAAGTCCAACTGAAAGAAAGAGGAATCCCTCCAAACACCAAATTTATGTCAAGATTCCAATTTTGGATTATTTATAAACAACTCGAAAAATAATAATTACAATCCTGTTGTGGGATAATGCCCCTGTTTACACCTCTCCATTACAAAAACTGTCAAAACATATCATACTTTTCTGATTAAAATCGCAAGAGAAGAAGTTAAGCATGAAATTAGTTTTGGATTACAAAATGTTGTTTGTATTTAATATTCACATAGTCTGAAAATCCCAAGAACCATAATAAATTGGTAAAGATAGATATGTCAACATAATATAGTACTCTGGCCATTGACACTTAAACAGTGTAGCACAAGGGTGTCAGACTCACGTCATCACGGCGGCATCACATGACGTATCGGGACTTTTTTACCCTTCGCTAAACCAGGTGTGGGCGTGGCCAGCGCATGATGCATCTGGCCCGTGGGCCGGAACTTTGATAGCCCTAGTGTAGCACAATAATGCATAGTACCTTCTAATTCCTTTTCAATTGCCTGAAAGTACAGTTTTCTAACTATTATAACTTTCTAGGTTGGAATAGAATTTTCTCCTCATTATGCAAAACGATCAAGATCATAGCTCCCATCATTTGTGGTGTAACAGCACATTGGCTTTGATCCCATTAGTATTGGCATCAGGGAGCTACAACCAGTCAAGGAATAAAATCTTGGTAAATTATTCGTCTATCTTTGTATTTAGATAGCAATAGTGAAAGTAGTTTGTCCTTTGCATAAAAAGGGTCACAGATTAAATCCTGGAGTGTCCATTTTTTTAAAAAAGGGATCAGTTACAAAACATAATAGAAGGCTCAGACCAGCAAACCATCCAGAGAAGTGGCAATTCTGTTCTGGTTGTGAGGCAGCTTCTCTTCTGTATATTTCTACTTCTGGACATTTAATAATTGAGACAAATGAGAAATGTTGATATGCTGCTCCAATTAGGTTTGTTGCTCTTTTCATGCTGACTGCATGGGTGACTTGGAAGACTAGGGTGTTGTTGTTGTATAGATCACCACAGGTTCCTTGCTGGACAGATGGAATTTACAATTAGTAACAAATGGACAGGAAAATGCTAATAGAATTCTTTTACACTAGTAATCTTATCATGTGCAAACAGCTTCATTAATTCAGCACCTTCTAAAATCAATGAAATGATAGAAAGAACTCTTTAAAGCAGTGAAAAATTATGCCTAAAATCAATGGTGTTATATGGTCCAAAAATACGAAATAATATGCTTTGAGCTTTCTCTTCTTGCTGATTTTCAATTCTTGGCATCAGCAACATATTTTTTTAAAAAAGTGAGATGCATATTTTTAGATTTCTCACTATTTACAATATTATGAGAATGTTTGCCTTAATTCATTGAGACTCATTTCTATACAGTTAGATTTATATATATATAGGTGATATATAATAAATCTAATCAGTTTACACTCATAGCATTTAAATAAATATGGCAATAAAATAAATGAATATAAAAAATTTATAACTGACTCTGGAAGACATAGTATTTTACACTATGAAAAGTACTAGTTTATGTCAAATTAATTCCATGTTTACAGAAATACTGCACTGCTGTCTTCAACTGCTTTCTCATATGTGTATACTGACTACAATGAAACTTGCTTAAGAAAATTCTTTCTGGATTTCAGCACAAAAACATTCTATCTATAGCTGAAATTTAGAAAGGTTAGTAACAGCTGAAATTTAGAAGGTTAATATTTATTATTCCAACACTGGAAAGCAGCAGCAGCAGCAAAAGAGGAGGAGGAGGAGGAGGAGGAGGAGGAGGAAGAGGAGGAGGAGGAGGAG
>JANHFL010007587.1:7768-26588 GCA_032468155.1 Oxyrhabdium leporinum
TTTTAAATAAAAGCTGTGAACCGCCCCAAGTCTTCGGAATGGGGCGGTATATAAATACAAAAATAAAATAAAATAAAATAAAATGTATCTTCAATCTCATAATCAGTTGCTCAACCTATTTGAATGAAGAAAAGTATTCACACAAGCATTTTATGTCATTATATGCAGCACAGTGGACATGGACAAGAGAAAGAAAACTAGAGTTGCCTGAGGAGGAAAGGAAGAATAACAGAATAAGAGATTGGAAAGGGACCTTGAAGGTCTTCTAGTCCAACCCCCTGCTTAGGCAGGAAACCCTATACCATGTCAGACAAATGGTTGTCCAATCTTTTCTTTAAAATCTCCAGTGTTGGAGCATTCACAATTTCTGCAGGCAAATTGTTCCACTGATTAATTCTTCTAATTGTCAGGAAATTTTTCTTTAGTTTTAGTTGTAGCTCTCCATTGTATAAACAAACAAACAAATAAATAAACAATACATTTAATACATAAATAAATAAAGTAAATAAGCATTGTGAAGGTAAGGGCTAGAAAACTATCTCCAAAGAGCTTCATGTTGCTGTGACCATGATTGATAATGTTATCAAGAGGTTTAAGGTACATGGAACTGTGGCCACCCACTCTGGACATGGCCACAAGAGGAAAATTGACATCATACTGAACGGAATGATAACTTGAATGGTGGAGAAAAGAAACCTCAGAAGAGATCCTACCGACCTCTAATATCAAGAAATAACAATGTCAAGTCCACCATCCCTTACTGTCTTACTGCCTTTATGGTAGAAGACCCAGGAAGATTAGGCTTCTGAAAACCAGCACTAAAACCTAGATTGAGGTTTGCTAAAATCTCTGTTGATAAGTCACAGGGCTTGGGGAGAATGTTCTTTGAACAGATGAAACAAAATTCAAGCTTTTTGATAAGTCACAGCAGCTCTGTGGGTGAACAGTGGTTCTAAACACCAAGATACTTTTATGGGTGTCTGTCAAATTCCTGGACCCGTAATGGCTGTGCATTTTTTGGATAAATTTATACATCTATATTAGCAGCTGGGAAACTGAAAAGCAAAGCACCCACTCAGTGCCATCTTTATTATTACAAACTGAACTAGAGAGGCTGTCTCAGTCCAAGTTTGAAGTAAGTACATCACTTACTCAAGAAAAAAGATAAAAAGAAAGGGAAAAGTGGTTAGAAAAATATTAATTTAATCTCTTAAAATCCATTTTGGCTTTCTTTTTGTAAAATAAATGATGACATGGTGTTATATGTCATGTGTTGTTGTCCATCTGGGGTTGTATTTACCTACTTTTAAGACCAGATAACGACCAGATAATTTTTACTATGTCCTGATATGTAAAACTATAGAATTCAAAGAGGGTTTCCTTTCTTTTTCTCATGATGGTATGTTAGGCTCAATTCCTGTTGCCAAACAAGGAGATTTCTTTCTGTCCCTCCCTGCTGTTATATTGCCTGCACACTTCAGTGAAGGGAAACCTTTTTCATGTATACCAGGGAGTCCAATGAATTAATGGAATTGGCTTGAAAAGCATAAACAGTGTTGGGCAGAGCTATGTGGTCCTGTGGTCCGAAGCAAAGAAATGGCGAGGACCTTATAGTGCAAACTTTGGGACTTTCAGGCTGATATGAATAGACAGCTGGAGGGGAGGAGAGGAACCTGTGTGAAGAGAAAGGTTCCTGCTATACTGATTTCCATATGCACACCTTTTCTAACGCTGTCAGGTCTGGGCTATAAAAGACTAAATGACAGCAGCTGGGGACATCTGAAATTTCGTGTTCGAGATCCGGTTGTTCTGTCTCTTCAGTAAAATTCTTTTTAAATGGCTTTGTTTTGTTGTGATATTGTTTTTGTCCTTTGCTTTCAGGTAATTGTATTGAAGCCTGGTGCAAACATTTTTATACTGTTACAAATTGCAACATAAACTGGTTTATAATTTCAATTCTTCTCAAGGAAGAGGATCACTGAGAGAATGAATTGATGGCTTGAGTGGTAGGGGGCTCTTAAACTAAGGGAAGCTCTAACTTCCTACCGATGCACTTTCTCATTTGTCTTTGACAGTTGCTGGCACTCCTTTGCTTCCTCAATCCCTGTATTTCACAGAGGATGTCCCTCCTTCTTGTTCCTACGCCCATCTATTTTCTTCGAGAAGGCAATAAGTAAAAAATAATTGCAAGTTGAAAGAAGAATAGCAAAACTGAAGGACTTTGTAAGAATTTCTGTCCGAGCACTACACGGTTGTTGCCAACATGGGTCTCTGAGATCATGTCTAGTTATGTGCATATTATGACATCACCAGGCAGTTTCCCCATCTCTACGTGTGTTAATATTAATGTGTAGACTTATCACCCTGTGTCAGCAGAATACTACATTGTGCTAATCTTCCACTAGATTGATATTTCTGTATCAAGAACAAATTACCCACTATGTAAGCCAGGTATGTCATCTCTTCCTCAGTCTAAACCATAGAGATTAGCTTCCAATGACTAGATGGAGCAAGTCATGTTCATAGTAAATGTCAGTCAATAGGAACTTGCCAGATCCCTGCCTTGGAGTGTATTATCACCCACCCTATAATGAAAATATCGTTGATCATTTATTTAGCAAGTGTGCAGGATAAAGGGGAAAACACAATTTTAACAGTGGACAACTACAGACAACTTCAGGCTTCCATTACAGCAGGCTGGGAATGGAATAGTTAGTGAGCATCTTCATAGCAGGCTAAGTGGGATGTGAGAATGAGACTAAATGTTTATAGGTAACAACAGTAGGGATCACACCTTGCAGAGACAGACTATTTTCTGACCTTCTACCCTCTTTCTGCTTTGTTACAGTAATAAAGGGAAAGAAAAATATCAAGGTATGGCTAGGGATTCTGAATGGGCTGATTGGTCATCAGATGTTTCATGTGGAGATGTACAGTTGGGGAAAAAAACCAACTGTTATTTATTTTAAACTTAGAATGTCATCCACAGGTTCCTTCTATTCACAACTAACCTAAAGAGCATTCCTAGAAACAAACTAGGGGTGTTCTTTGGTGAACTATCAAAGTCTACTTCTTGGATGATGCGCTAACTTTTAAAAAGCTATGGCTTGTAAACAAGCAATCTCATTATGGTTCTTCTTAAGGGCAGGCATCCTTTGAGGGATTCACTTGAATCCTTGATTTAATACAGCAGGGTACTTTTTATATTCTTGTTCTTCTGGTTTTTTTAGATGGTAAAAACGTCTTTTGTGTCCTTTCAGAAATTTAGGTACCTGGCTGTACTGGGTATATGTTTTTGTTTAAACTTAACCTTCTAAAAGGTTGTAGAAATGTTGTCTTTGAAGTGGGGAGATCCTATTTTTAATATCTAGTAGAAATATCAAATGATGCAAGGGAGCTGCTTGTAAATGAAAAGCGTGGGGAACGTGTTATGTTTTAATGGCTGAAAAAGAACAATAATGAGGGAAGCTGCCCCCAAAGGGGAAAAAAAAAAAGACGTAGATCAGGATAAATTTTTCTAAGCTGATGCCTTCCTGATGGCTCATGATTCCTGCAGTCAGTCTACATGACAAGTGATGTGAGTAGTCATTCAACCCCAGGTTAAGTCAAGCTCAGTTAAAAGATGGAGAGAGAAAAATTAGACTGTTCATTTCATTTCCCATCTCACCCTCACACCCCCTCTAGAATACTCTGGTACTTTGATGAATCAACTGAACCGGACATTAAAGAGAGGGAGAAAACTTCCTGTTTCCGGAAACTTCCTGTAATCATATAACTGAACAGTTTTGAGATTTCACAATGCTTTCCGTTTCCTAATTAGGACATGCTTAAAAGGGAACAGTTGGCATTCCCGTTGGTGAGGGCCATGTGTTACCTGCAGCCGGCCAAGTCGAGAATGAGCCTGAGTTTTCTCTTACCTACGTTCTGCAATCAGCAGCTGCTCCGAACAGGTGCTGGCTCTCTTTAGAGCAGATGGCACCAAAAGTGAGTTTGTTGGCAAATGCCCCTGCAAAGCAATCCTTCTTCTCACACATATTGATGTATATGCAACGTGTCACACGCAGTCAGACCCATTTGTTTGTTGTTGTTTTTTGTTATAGAGCACTTCAGTTTGTGATAGAAGACCAGTGAGAGGAAGGCTCTGACTTGGCCTGATAACTATTGTGATCTAAGAAGGGTTGTAGTTTAAGGACCAGACCAAATGCTTTCAGGCTTTTCCTACTATGATATCCAATTCACTTAAAGAAACATGCATTGATGGACCCTTAATAAACAGTCAAATATCTTTAGATTTATATTGAAGCTTGAGTATTTTGAATTTTTTTAAAAGAGGTAGTAGTGTAGATTATTCCAATTAGAGATACTTTCTTCAACAAACAGACATAAAAAATGTGGTCCACTGAGATTGGTCCTCGAGTGAAGTAGACAACTCAACCTGGGTAATATCGATTGTAGCTTACTTGCTTTGCCATATTTCCTTTTAAATCAGGGATCCCCAAGTTTTGTGGTTTAGCAGCCGAGCGGTGGGGGAAGGGGGAACTGAGCCATGCGAGCAGTGGGCAGGCGCACAACTCAATGCGCAACCAGTGGGCCATTCTGCATGTATATCCGTGTGCAGCTCGACCTGTGCAATTTGAGCTGCATGCGCATATGCACACATGCTGGCCCGCTGCTCACGCAGCCCGGTTGGGGACCTCTGTTTTAAATGATATGTGCCTCTGCCCTTTCTTATACCCAAAAAGTAAGATATTTGATCAAGTAAAAAAAAGTGAGTGGTGTATCAATCTCTGTAATCAATCTGTGGTTTTTTTCTTTGACACGCATTAGTGGGGATCTTACAGAATTTGGTCTTTGTGAATTGTGATGTGAACTATATTGTTCTATGAGGTTGAAAATACCATATCTAAATTTTGTATTTGTTCAATTTTACAGTGTAGTTCTTAATTCAAGAAACATTCTGGAAGTTTCTGTATTTTTGTCTTAAATGTATTCATAAATTTGTATATTTAGCTAAATAAAATATGCGAAGAAATATGTTTTCATTGAGAAAATACAGAAGTAACACACTAATATAAAGATGTTTTGTGCTGAATCCCTTTTTAAATTCCCCATTACAGCGGGAATTGGATAGAATTAACTTCAGGTTGAACAGATATGAAAGTGACACGGCCCCATAAATAGCCATAAAGAGACTGATTTGCCCATCATTGGCTGTCAGTTGCTTTCTCCCCTCAATGAGAGAATTTAAACCTGGCAAAGGAGGCTAGAGGATGATTGGCTGCATATTCAAGTATCTGCCTATGCCATTTATTAGTAGTCAGCATAGTAAGTAGTACAGGAAATGCCTGATTCTTCAGACTTTCATTCTTCAGACAGTCAATTCAACGGACAAAATGTTATTTAAACTGCAACTCCTCATATAATGGACTAAGGTTTTTTTTCCCAAAGCAGTCAGACTATAGACATATATATTTTACTTCATGAATATAATTACATAAATGATGTTTTATGTCATTTGGGCCTGTTTTATTTACATAGGCAAATGACATGAAATTGATGCAATTACTCAAATAATGTAAAAGATGTCAGTAACATAAATTTGGATACAGTGGATGTTCAGATTGAAAAGATAGCCTATGTGCACCAAATGGTATATTAAACCAAGGTTTGACTTCTAGTCATTAGAATGGGGAGGCGAGGAAGGGGAGGTAAATGATGAAATAAGCATTGTGACATTACAATGCAACCTCCCCCCTTTTTTGTGTATGTGCCATGACATATGTGAAGAGCAGATTTTCCATTGAATAGTGCTTGCTTTGTCATTCTGATGAGTCAGATTCTTCAAATGCCTCTGCTATAGGCTGGAGTTTTTATTATACCAACTTTAAATATCAGCTAGGAGAGAATACCTAACTAATCTTGATTGGTATCAAAAGATTGAGCTCCTTGGTTAGCACTGGAATGGAAATCCAACAGGAAATTCCTGGATGGTAGACTCGATTGGAGAATTGAAGAAATATCCCAGAAGGTAACAGTGGCAAACCAGAAGTTAAGTTCATTTTCCACAATCTTTAAAAAAAGAGCTTTGTAATGAAAACACTCAACCAAAGAATTAAAAGCGTAGCCACAAAAGAAAAGAAAGCACAGCCCCACAGACATATGTGGGATTTTTGTTCTCTCATATGGTGCTAAAATTTCTGTTGAATGAGATATGTGTGGGTTGACCTTGGTCAATGCTGTTCTTATTTCTATTATAACTTAATAGAAATAATGTTGATAACACTGTATTGTATTTTTAATGTCTTGTTTTTTTTATTTCTGCAAATTGTACCTTGCCCTAAGTTACTTACTGAATGGAATATATTTCTAATAAATAAATCTGGTTAATTAATCCGCTTTTTGAGTTCATATATTACAGCAACCCAGAGACTAGCCTATACAGTTTGATTTGCTTAACATGCTGAGTTACAAAGAAACCAGCCAAGTTACTGCTAATCAATATAATGTGTTGTGCAAATACATCTGTTCAATCTTTGACCATGGGTTGTGTGCATGGAGCTGACTTTCTGGTTTCATAGGTATGCCTGTTTCAGTGTGGCTTTTCCATAGCAGAATCTTATATAACGGCAAACAACCTAAAATGCCACCCCTTGTGACACAAGTGCAGTCCCTTCGTAACACATTCAGGATAAAGTTCAGATTTAATAGTACCGTATAGAGGTGAATTTTTGCCTGCTGATCATCATCATCTCAAGGGAGCATTCAGCATTTTCAGGTGTTTTAGCATAACCATTAGCTTTGAAGTATTCACTGTAGCATGATCTAAACATTCAAAGGCATTGCTGCAGTCAATGAAGCATGGATAAACCTCTATCTTATGACGGCCATCTGATCTCGTGCCCCTTTTTTGAAATCTATGTATTCATTTAGTATTTTTCTCTCCATTGTTCTTTGTAAGATCTTCAATAAATTGTTTATATAATGATTTACAAATTGTTAGTAATTTATCTATTCTCTTGTACCTTTTTTCTTCTGCACAAATATATAGACCATTTCCCCCCCTAATATCTAGGCCATGTTGTTTTGTTCCATAGCTACCTCTTGGCACAGAACTGTTAACACTTTAGCTACCTCTTCTCATAGAGCTTCAGACAATTTGGTAGTACTTTCTGCTTGACAGCTGGTCTATTGCTTTTCATACCTCACTTTTTAGTAGTCAATTCTGAATATGTCCTCTCTCTACAAACGTTTCCATCATTCTACAATCCTGCCTGTAAAAGTACTTTATCTTTTTCTGCAGTTAAATGGTACTTATTCCCAGCTAACTATTTTCGATTTTTAGTCCCTAATTTATCCTGGAATAATGGTTTGTGTAAATTTTTATTTGCATCTTTTGTTTTATATTATTTATAAATGCATTGGGCTTCTTTTTACAGTTTTAGTATTGGTACTTTTAATATTTTAAATTGTTTTGCAGTCCACCAAGGGAAACTGGCCATTAGGTTGATGAAAATTATTTTTCATCTGGTCTTGATAGGTGCATTGTCTGCAAAGTGTGGAAATGGAGAGAATAATGATAGCTTTTATTCCTTTGCTTAAATTGAAGCAGTTATAACATGGGATGCATTGGGAAGAGAAGTGTTTGTTGTGTGTCTGTCAGCTGAAGCAGTTATACACAGGGCTATCTAAAAATGGAATTCCTCTCTTGCTTTGTACTATATGTGTAACTTGAACTCCTTGCTTCTCTTTTATCAGTTTCATACCTCACAGCACACCTCACAGGATCTTCTTTCACAACCCTGTTGCTCTGAAGTCACTGGTATCTAAACCAATGGCTCCAGTTTATGTTAAAAGGCTTCAATTAGCATCTCCAGAGAGTGAATACCTCAGAACTGGAATATGCTAAAAGACCATGTCCATTTCATACTATCGGATAAACATAATGATTCTCAAGCTGAACTCCATTCCTTTGGCATTCTCCTGCAGTTTCTTGTCAACAGTAGAAAAGTGGCTTCTTTTGCCTTTGGGACGCATTTTTCCCCCCAATCCTTCACTTTAATTTATATCATTGGGATTTTCTGGAATGGTCCTCCATTCAACTATTAACCAGATTTAACTCTGCTTACCTTTTCTGAGGTCAGTCAAATTGTGCTGGTCAAGGAGCACAACCAGGAGCATCAGCACTAACTTTATTATAAGGAACCATTAAACAGAATCTTGCCGGAATCTTGAAAATATTTCTCCCATCCTCTCTTTTTAACTTCCACGAAACTAGGCAGGATCCCTTCTGAAATGTTTCACATGTTTTTCCCTTATCTGTGGATCAATTTCCCTTTGTTGTCTTGGCTGTAGGTTTTTTTGTTTGTTTTTTTGTCTCCCAAGTTCATTTCCACATACCATCGCAAGTTGGCTAAGTGCTGATACCTTCTGAGAAGCTTGCATTCAACTGTACCTGAATCTTCTTTGTTTAAGCTTAGATTCCTGTGTTTTTTTTTTCCTCCATGGCTATAGCACATTCATTCAAGCCAGAGGAAAAAGAACTGACCAGAAGGGGTTGATGCATTTCCTTTCTCCCTGGGCACCAAGACCCCCATGCTAGCTTGGTTTTGCTGTTCATTTTAAACAAACAACTGGAGTCGAGGCAACCAGATGAGGCTGACATCTGCTTCTTCGACTCTTGCCAAGTCATTGCTGTTCCATAGCTAGCATGGATGAGAGAGGCTACGGATGCCAAGTTCTCTTGGAAAGGCACAGTGCATTCTTCACGTCTCTCTCTCCCTGTCTCTCCCTCTTCCACTGATTTTGTTCATTTCCTCCAGTATACTAAGGAGTACATCTGAGGTGGATATGAAGCTGCTTGAAAAGTGCAAAGAATGTCTCAAAGGGACATGTTTAGTGAGGAAAACAAGAGCCGAAGAAGTGATCTAACAGCCCTCATGAGGAGATCATGCCACAAAAGAAAACCATTTCTGCCAAAGAGGCAGTATCTGTAAGCACTGAAGGATAAATTAGGTTCAGATGAAAGGCTTAAAATTGTAAGATAGCAGAATTCAAGGAACACGGCCCTTAAGCAGTCTCTGAAGCACATTCTCTCTGCACAAATTCAGAAAACCCATTGTACATCCAGCACATACATACATACATACATACATACATACATACATACACACACACACACACACACACATTTCAGTGAAGAACACAGAAAGCTGCTTCACGATAGTAAGACCAATGACCCTCTTCAACAGTTTTTCAAGGAGAAGATGACCTATAGAAGTCACTTGGAATGCTGAAAAACTCCAATAGAAGGACTTATTTCAAGATTTTGCCTTTTTTAGTGGAGGGGAATTTAACTGAAGTGTGGAATGCCAGTGAAACTACACACTACTGGGAAAAAATATTGTACAATAGAAGATTAGACACTCACATGTACCCCATGGCTACCTTGTAGCTAAATTAATTTAAGAACCATATACCTTACCCATGGCAAAATTTTCAACATGCTATTTTTCTTTTAAATTATTTTTAAAATAATTCTCTGTCATCAACTTTAATAAGAACCCTAGATGTTTAAAGGCACTATTTTTGCTTCAAGTGCTATAGATTCTTCTTAATTTTTGATAACTGAAAAAAGTTGCATAATGTGAACTTTAATTTTGTACATAAAAGAATTGTTTATAGTTCTGAATGGCTCATGCAAACATAATCCAATACACATATTTTAGTAATTATTTTACTAGCAGATCACTGTGAAGACGAACATGGAAATCAGCTAGCTCTGATATGTTCTTGGCATCTAATAAAATTCCCAATTTTATTCAATGCCAAGAACATATTTGCAAACTAAGATTTAAAGTTGATCCTGCAGCATGGAGACTTGTGGATTTTTATCTGTTAGGAAAATTATAAGTTGACAGAATCTTTTCTGCCAGCTGGATACGGATGATGGACCAAATTGCATCTCCAATCTTAAATGATCATGGGTCCCTAGGAGAAGATACTTTGAACTTTCCAAAACCATATCATATTATTCTAGATATTACTCAAAAGCTTGAGTGCAACCCAGCTTCAAGCAAATTCTATTTTTTACCTCCCCAATCCACTGAAATCTGGCATCAAAAGCACAAACTCATTTAATTGGTATCAAAATTAAAGCTAGGCTGCCAAGGTAGGCAGTTCTGAGAATCTGAAAGTTGAAGTTTATATGCCTCAAGGATGCCCAGCTGGGAAAAGTTTCCCTAGTATTTGTGCATCTTAATAGTAAAAACGGTTATCAGATTATTACAGAATTTACAGAATAACAGGGTTGGTTGGGGGTCTTCTAGGCTAATCTCTTTCTGTTCCTTCTAGAGGAAGCAAATATACTGTACGTATCCAGAATTCATCAATTTTTCTAATTATCTCAAAACTTTGGGTGTTTATCACCCATGTCTTGTTTTTGTAAAGTGGCATAATGGGTTGAATGAAAAGTAATCCCTTTAATGTTGCATATTGACAACAGTACTAATGCATTAATGCTCTGACATTTTCTTTAGTGCATGCTCTCTCACTTCAATTCAGGGGAACTTGCTGTGAGAAATTTCTATCTTTTCCCCAAATTAAAGGAATACCTCCATGGGTATCTGTTTCTTGCAAATGAAAAGGTGGAAATGAGTGTCAGGATCTGACTGAAAAAACTAAATTCTTTCAGATTGCTTTAATTGTCCGTTGTAAAAAAGTATGCAGTGAATGGTAGCAATTACGTAGAAAAGTAAGTATTGGTAATAAGAGAGCTCATTCCAAGGATTATTTTCCCATTTTATTTATTACAATATCCCCATTTAAACTAAAGTTATGGAGATGAATGGTTTAGTTTTCATTCAACCAAAACATATAGGAAAATACTTTATTGAGGTTGTTTTTTTATTATTAGTGTTTCTACAATTGTATCTAGCCACCTGCAGAAGTTTGGACTCAGGAATATTGATTAGATTTATAACCTGAAGGAATCTATTCAGATTAACTAATCCCTGATTTTTGACTACTATAAACAGCATATCTCCTCTTCTACAGTGAGTAGACCAATGTCATCCAGGGAGCTTCTAAAGAGTATGGATTTGAATTTGGGTTGCCCACTCCTAAATTAATTGTCTACCCTCCTTGTTATACTTGCTCAAATTCACATTAACCCTAGATTTAGAGCCAAGCATGTTCTCCGTTAAACTGTTAAATATTTTCTCTTTCTTATCGAGTTCAAAGTTCTGTTATTAATCATTCATAAGACTTCTTGTAAACGATTCCTAATAAGATTCTTTCCTTCTCTTTCTTTCTTTTGTCTTTGGCAGGCATTGACAGAGAATAGTTTTGGGGTCATCACAACTGAAATCCGTGAGGCTCCAGAGTTCTATTATGCTGAAGAATATCATCAGCAGTACCTAAGCAAGCACCCTACTGGTTACTGTGGACTTGGAGGCACAGGGGTTTCCTGTCCTATTGGTATTAAAGGATGATCCTTATTCATAGGGCAATCATTCCCTAAACCACATGTCAAATTTAGAGAAATGTACTTTGGATTTTTACTGCAGACTTCAGTGTAGCTTTCACAAATATGAAATCAGAGGCATTTATTCTCAAGGAAAAAGTATAGTGTCAAGTAATGCAAAATTAATTGTGCAATCTTCCTTGGATTATATCCTTTTGAGTTTAGATAGGAAAAAAACACATTTTTAAAGAGAAATAAATTCATTACACTTAGAAAATCTGCATAGTGGAGGAGGATTTTCTGCTTAAGCTTAGTACTCTGCCTTTTCAGAAGATGAATAACCTCCGGAAACTGTGAAGGATCACTCTTAAAAATATAGGAACATCTAAAGTGACACAGTCCATGATGGTTTATATCAGAGACATGCAATTTCTGAAGACATGAGGGCCATAATGGTCTTTCTATGGCATGTTGAGGGCTAAATTCCAAATGTCCATTGGCGCAATGTTTAAAAGATTTAATTTTTTTTAAACAAATGAATGCACAAACTATTGTAAGGATTGTGGTTAAGGAAATCTCACTTCTTAAGCACTAAAATGAGAGGGAACTGTTTTAATTTTTTGGCTCTGTTCATTGGCCAGATTTGCAAAAGTGGTCATGGTAGATTGTATGTGACATATAGGCTGCAATTTTGCAGACTTATCATCTTGCTGAATATATATGCATCAGAATCCCATTAGTGCCATGTGGATAAGATTTGGTGGGATTTTGTATCGTATAAGCTAACATAACTTTTTACATTAATACTATAAGCTGAAGAGTTAAGGCAAATATATGTATGTCAAGTTTAAGTAACAAGAAAGGATATTAGCAAAAATATTGGGAATGTTTCCTGGGAATGAACTGAATTTGAGAAACAGGAGGCAAGGGCACCGTTAGCATCTCCACACCTCTCCCATTTCTTCACTCAAAATATCCAATCTTGCAATTCACTTTATAAATTAGCATCAGAGATACAATATTAACAACTACGGTAGCTATTAGCCTGATAGCTCTGCTCCAGGTTGTAATACCATTATATATATGCTTTTTGAAGTCAACTGCTAAATAACTTTCAAGTGGGAACATTATGTAGCTATAACTACATAAACTATTACATTATGCAAGAAATTGGGTATTTGCTGAAAGTGAGGGATGTGAGAACATTGATATTGAGTACATTTCTTAATTGATTTCTCAGTTTGATTCTGAAATATAAAAAGAAAACTTGAAGTTTTTCCACTCACTGATTTCTTTCATGCTCCCAATATTTGTTTCATACAAACATTTAAGAAGGTGTTCCCTAATTCTTTCACCAGTTGCAATCTCTTACACCAACACACATACAGAGAGAGTGAGTTTCTCAATAGTGGGAATGGATCACATGCAGAAGAAGCAAAGTTGGCCTGAGAATTGGTCTCAATTAGTAGGGAAACTGTATCAAATATATCACAATAAAGGGCTGCAAATATAGATAATTTTCTTTGTTATCTTAAGTATATGAAATCCAGGTCTGGGACTTGACTTTTGGCTCACAGCTTGGTAACTATAGATCAGATACTCCTTCCTGGAGGTCTCCACATAGCCATAAATATGTAGCCTCAATCTTTGTGGTGCACCTCTCTTCCAAATGCTCTCTTGTAACAGAGAAATATGGTGAAATTGTGAATGGCCACATTCTTTAAGCCACACTCACACAACCACTTCCAGCTATCTGCTTTTTATCCTGTTGGTTAGTGATGGAAATCAGCAAAACGTATGGTGCATTTCAGTATCGGCCATTGGCAAGGTCTTAATGTGTAACTCTGCCTTCCCTCTTGGATCCCCCCACCACTTGAAATGCCTGGTTCCTATAGTAACAGAATGTATTGTATTGAGTATTATACCTCTGAATTGTTCTATTGTTCACTGTCAAGGAAACCAGCACTATCTATAATTTCCCAGCCACTTGGTGAAAAGGAAATGAAAGGGAGAATGGGTATAATGATGATGTTGGTACCTTACTCCTGCTATCTTTGCTTCTGGCTAATATTGGTTGGTGTGGGTGTGGGTATTCTGCTGAGTAGAATCTCTTTGGCAAAACAGCGTTCATTGCCAAGGAGCAATCACAAATTATAGCTTTAGAATCACCATTGTTTAAGATGAAGAGTGCTGTTGGAGTTTGTATTCATTAGCACATCTTGATACCATTTGATTTTGGGTTTAGCAAAGCATCAAGAGAGCTTTTCTTCTACCAGGAAACTTATTTCTCATAGTGATGAGAATGTAATGTAATGCTGTCGGATCATCATTTCAAACAGGTCCTGCCCAGCCTGCCTTAAGATTGTATTTATTTGTGTGCTGCCTAAAAATGCTACTCATCTATTCATTGCTTTTGGCTTCTTGACCTTTGTGCCCTTTATATAGAAGTAATGAATAATTTGCCTCCTTAGTCATTATATGTTAATGTGATCCAACCAATCCAAATATAGGATAACTTTATTTTCAGATGGGCTGCTGCATTTGCCTCCTGCGAGAAAACCGGAGAGACTTCTGATACCTTAAAGAAAATCATGGCCTGACTCCATTTCTTCCCAATCACAGCATAAACATATTTGGCAATATCGTTTTCCAACCATGTCCCTTCCCATGATGTTACATTCATCTTATTTCAAACCATGAGTGAGACAGCTTAAATCAGGGGTGTCAAACTCAAATCCTGAGTGAAGGACCGCCCACAGTGACTCTGCCAGCAAAAACAGAGCTTGGGAGGGCCGCACATGGCTCTCCCATGCTCCATTTTTGTTGGCAGAGTGCTGCAGGAGGCCATCGCAGCCGAAAACGGAGTGAGGGATGTTGAACTGGCCACGCCTCCCCAGCCCCACGAGGTCAAGCACAACCCTGATGCGGACCTCAATGAAATTGAGTTTGACACCCCTGGCTTAAATAATTCCTATCCCTACCAGATTTAAAGTAGTATTCCTCCTCCTCCATTTCAACACTATCCAAGATATAAAATGGTACAAAATATATTGGGATTTGTCTCCAATAACCTTGGAGGAAAGTCAAGTGACAGAAATGATTGAGAATACAGGCAGGTTGGAGTTTGACGATGGGAACATCAAAATTCAATCTGGCATTATTTTTTGCCACCTCAAGTATGGCTGAGTAGGCACTTCAGCTCATCAGTGGGGAAAGACCCTCTGTATAACATAGCCATTTACAAATGAGAATATCCGATGCGTGAAAAATATCTCTAGTGCTGGAGAGGGCAGCTCTCAGTCTGCATACAGCTGCAATCCCCCATTTGCAGCTCCCCAAATTTCTCTAGGTAGGTTTGGAATGACTTTTAAAATTTGATATTTGGGGAGGTTAATAGACAAACTCAGTACCATAGTCATGCAGAGATATAAGGCCTCCTGTCACTCATTTTAAAAACCCCAACTCCTCCAAAAATTGGGGTTTTTTATTCTGGATAAGGTCAAAGGGTACAATGAGTGACTTGAGCTATAGCTTCTTACTAACCGTCCCCCAAATTCAAAACAAAACAAAACAATGGGGCCTGCCTATTCCCAGTAAGTATAAAATCACATAAAAACAGATCCTGGTTTGCTTAAATTATAGCTATGTTCTTTTATTGATAGTTGCCCTTATCTTGTGCCCTTCAGACAGAGTATCTGGCATTTCAACTCCATAATCAGCCATGTACAAACTTACAAACAAATACTTGTCTTCCTGCCTTCCTCCCACTCCCAAAAGGTTCTGGGTGGCACTCTCTGTCCTCCTTCTATATATACATACTTGTAGAGAAATGTAATAATTGCAGACCTCACCTCCAAGATAGTAAAAAGGTAGGTGCCTGCCTTAGTTCCAATAAGAGCTTGTTCCATAATAATTGCACTATGACAGAAAAAACAGCATTTGCTTGCCACAATCTGAGGAGCAATGGGGTTCAAAGCCAGCGATGCCCAATCCCTTCTGACTGCTGCCTTCATGGTGGATGCAATCTGGATAATGCCTAATTCTCAGGCAAAGGTGTCATATGGTAGCTGCCAGTATCAGACAACTTCAAAGGGACCAAGCTGCTTGTAGGGTTTCTAGAAGAGATCTTAAGTGGAATGAAAGACAAAATGAAAGCCTTGCACATATTACACCAAAAATTGATTCTGAGACTATAAGAGACACGGATCGTCTTCAAGCTGTGGGGCACTCCATCCTCAATCTGAATCTAGAGCAGGGGTGTTAAACTCGATTTCATTGAGGGCTACATCAGGGTTGTGTTTGATCTTGGGGGGCCAGGGTGAGTGTGGCCAGGGAGGGCATGGCCAGCTCAACATCACTCGTGTCAGGGGTGCCTCTGCCTGCGAAAACAGGCTCCCAAGCTCTGTTTTTGGCTGCTGAGGCCTCATGCAACCCTCTGTCAGCAAAAAGGAAGCTTGAGAGGGCCGTGTGTTATTTTATGCCGTTTTCGCTGGCAGAGGCACCATGGGCCAGTCCTTCGCTGTTTCCAGGGTGGCCCCTGGGCCAGATCTAAGCACCCCACAGGCCTTGAGTTTGACACCCCTGATCTAGAGGAAGCATGTTACCTTACTAACAAAGAAGTAATACAAATAACAGTCTGCTGCTGGACGGACAGGTTTGATCTTTGCCCACTTACATAACACCAGATTCATAGGTCCTTAAGGTGATATCACGTGGTCACATCAAAGATTTCATCATCCCTTTGGACACACAAGGTGACAAAAATTAACCACATTTTCCTGAAAGCCATCAATTACCTTATCTAAACAAATGATTGAGTAGATACTTCTGGACAAGGGATTATTTTATTCATATTCTATATTTTTCATTGTACCAAGAAAAACAAGAGATGTACATTATCCTAACTGGAGCAAGTGAACTGTGACACAAGACATTGCCAGTTCTGAAGGGAGACTCTGAGATCCATCATAGAATGCCTTCATAACAGTGATACTGATGCCTCACTGAACTTACAGGACACTTGCCTACATATTCATATTTACTCATCCTACTGATAGTTCTTGAGGTTTGAATGCCAGAGTATTTGTTAGCAATTGAAAGCCATCCACCCTGTGCTCAGCTCCTAGAATATTTATAGAGTTTATAGATGATTGTAATTGTAGCTATTTCAGACCCCCAAGAATATGTCTGTACTCTGCCTATGATTTGTTTTCCTTGATTTTCGTTTATCAAAGAAGAGAAAAAAATGACATCAGTGCGTCAAAGATTGTTTCCTTATCAGTGAAGAAATGGGCATCCTTCAACTAGCACATAGCCTACAGCTCCTCAGTACCATTCTCAACACTAATAGAGTATCTTAGTAAGATGGAATTTTAAATCAAGTTTTATTCTTGGCTTCTGTTTTACGGCAATCCAGGAAGTTGTGGCTCGCCAGCAGCCAGCAGAGCTGGCGGCAGATTCGGATAGTGAGGAGGTTAGGGAGGAACATAGGCCAGTCCTGGAGTCTGGGGAAGGTTCTGACGAGTGCTCTGCATCAGAGGCAGAGTTGGGGCCAGGGCCGTCTGACAGTTATCAGCTGCCTTCAGAGTCAGAGATCAGTGGGGCAGAACAGCTGAAGCCTGTTCCCGGTGTATGCATGCACAGAGCTGCCAGGAGAAGGGAACAGTTAAGGAACAAGAGTCGACTCGGGAGTAAAGGCTCAGGTGGATGGTGAATGGCCCCTCCCATAGGGAATAAAAGAGGAGCAAAATGGGAGTGGTGTTTGCAGGAGACAATTAGTTCCTGACTTCTTGCCAAGTAATTGCTGCTACAGCGTGGCATTTGGAAGATATTGGCCTGGCAACTCTCCAAGCCTGATAAAGGTCTGTAGTTGTGAAATCTCATAAAAGACTGTTTGCCGGGACTTTGCTGGAGAGAAATTCCTGTTAACCTAAATAAAAAAGGTTTTATCGGGACGAGGAGTCTGCTTCATGATCTTGGGAAGCCTAGGTCAGAACAGAAGTCTACGTGAATTGTAACAGGAAACAAATTATCAATAATGGTTTCCTGATCAGTTTAACTACTTCCATTATGTGGAACAGGCAAATAGGAGTGATATTAGGGCAACTCAAGCACTTTCTGTGAAATAAGCTATTATTTTGTGTTTCTTAGTGATTTTAGTCATAATTGCTTATCCCACCCATAGAACTTATGCCATATCCAGACTCGACTTACAATTCAATTTTTCATTGATTTTTCTGGTGGTAACTTTATTTAACTTATGCCAATGGATGCATGGTTTATACACTTTTCAAGAATATGGGCCATCATCCCACAAAATGGCTTGGTGGGCATGGAGGACATTTTCACAAAATAGGCATTTTAAAAAGTTAACCGAACACATTGTGATCAACCTGTTACTTTAATCAGTTCACTGAACTAGCAAGGTAAAGTTGTTGAGTCCTTCTGAGGTGAGATTATTTTGTAGATATTCCATCTTTAATAATTAGACCTAAGAAAGTATGTGGAAAAACGGAGCCTATTAAATTTTTATTGCTAGTTGGCAATAAAGTTGGCATTCTTTCTCTAAATAAAAAGCAACTAAGTGCATATTTTGGGCTAGGTTTAGAGACCTTCTCTTTGAGGAGTAACATATTGGCAAAAGTTTTGTGTGTGTGTGTGTATGTGTACAATGTCATTAGTGTCTGAATAATTAAGGAAGAGATGCAAGAGAATAGCAAAATGTCAGTATCCATTTCATGCCATTTTGCTTCATGTATGTCAAAGAGATGGGTGGCTTGTTTGTTAGCCCAACTGTATCAAATACCAATAATTTACAGTTTAGAGAAAATGCTTCATTCAGAAAACAGCTTGTGTAGAGAAGGTCAAACTTTTTCCTTCGTATCAACAACTTCCAATCTATATTATCCCATATAATTGCTATTTTCTTTTTAAAAAACATACAAACCCAGGCTTTTTGTCCCAATTATGAGCCTTTCTTCCTCATTATTGGCATTTATGAATACAATATGATTTGTAGCCAGAATATACTTGGCTGTAATATATAAACCACAATATATCTGTGTATACCTATCTGCTTTAAATGAGAGTTATAGACTCAGTCTTTTTCACTCATATTTTTCCTTTGGGCGTCCCAGTTGCTTGCAAGAAAATGGCACCCTTTCTAATAGCGCTGTAGATTTCTTTCACGCTTTCTACTTGGGTTTCTCAACACTGTCAAAGAGCATTCTGATGTATTTATTTAGAAGTAGTTTTTCTTGAGCTAAGTAGGCATAGCCAAATATCTCTCTCTCTCTCTATCTCTCTCTCTCTCTCTCTCTCTCTCTCTCTCTCTCTCTCTCACACACACTCTCTCTCAGA
>JANHFL010007587.1:26688-38570 GCA_032468155.1 Oxyrhabdium leporinum
CACCCTCCCTCTCTCTCTCTCTCTCTCTCTCACCCTCCCTCTCTCCCTCTCTTTCTCCCTCCCTCCCTCCCTCTCTCTCTCTCACCTTCTCTGAGATATATGAGAAGTAAAATCCTCTAGAACTGTATTATCTAAGGTTCAGTAGAGCAGGTTAATAAGAACATAAAGACCATGTGGGATTAAATCAAATGCCTCTTTAATCTGAAATTCTGGCCAGATATCATTGGGAAGACTGCCAGCAGGATATGAGAGCAGTTTTAGAGTACTGGGAAAAGTATCTCTGTAATCTAGTAGCCATTGATAGTTTTATCCTCCAGGAATTTGGTTTGCCCTTGTAGATTGGTGTGGATAGATGGCTGTCAATTCTGTCAACACTTGCTTAATTAATGGAACCTGGAAATGAGCCAAGAAATTTTTAAATAACACTCTTCAGCATTTATTCTTCATTGCAGATCTCATAAGCATGCACACCCACCCCAATTAATTAGGGAGCTGGGAGTAGTGAAGCAAGTAAAAATACAACTAGAGCAACAGTGGAAAAAGCTTGAGTTTCACTGAGGACAAATGAGATACCATATTTGGGGGCGATGATGGCAACTAAAATAATCTGAATTATATACCACTGTTGCATCTCTGCAATATCATTGAGAGAGCTATGCTTTGGAGTGAAAGGAGGATTAAATTGCCTCTCAAACAACTGGGGGAATATCTCAAAGATCCCCATGACTTGCCTGCAAAGTATTATGTGGACAAAGATCAGTATGTGATAATCTGTTGGTAAACAGACCATAGTGTTTAGAAATTTAAGATTAGAGCAGGAATTACAAATGCCCAGTATGTAAATTTAAATGTCAGGAATGATTTAAAATGGGTCTCTTTAACTTTTAGCATGCTTTTCTACAACGGGAACGTATAGTATATTATGTTTTAAGTCCCTATCAATTTTTGCAATCAGGTTTGAAATCTCACGTTTTTATTTTTTCATTTTGCAAAACTTTTTTAGGCACAAGTTCCCAGTGATTCGTACAAACAGTAAAGCCAAATTTCCTACATAAATCCCAGGGGATAATTTTAATGTGTATCATGGAACTATAGTACGATCACTCTGTTCAATGGTTTTTATTACAGCCACTAATGAGATTATTTCCTAGTTTATTTTATATCACTGGCATTTTTGGCTTGGTTGGCATTTCTTTGCACGATTTGTTCTTGAACTGCTATGATTGTTCCTGCAGTTTCTTTTTTAATATATTCCAGATTTCAACCGGTGTCATATTTTGACTCTGCAGCAGCCTTTTACTAGCACTATTTCTGGATATGTATAATCTGCGAATGTCACATCTTTGGTAAATAGCATGATGTACAGTAATTAATTTTCCTGTTTTCCTACCCAGTTTGTCCAATCCAGGTTGGGGACAGTCAACTATCCCTGCTGTTTAGCTAATCACATGGATTGACCAAATAGTTATTGCTTTAATAATGTTTCCATAATGTAATTTAAAACATTTTTGACTCATTGGATATAATTTGAACTCATAATCTTTTTAACTAAATCAAAGGCTTCTATTAATCCTAAATTCAATTATTATATTTTTTGAAAAGTTTTATATACAAACCCTCCAAACATTGCTGCCAAATTATAATTGTGTGACCTAATTAAAGTGAAATCAAAATTATTTTTTTTCCTTGATTTTGCCCATTTGTTTCTCTTACCGCCTCTACTTTGGAAGGAAACCCATGTTAAAGATCAAATATACTCCTCTGTCTCAAACTTGCATCAACATTTTCTTGAGTACCTGCAGCATTTGATCCTTTCACCATTAAAAAAAAACAACAACACAAAAAACTGGGTGCCTTTGAAATTTGAAAACCAGAAACTTGGACACACATTCAGCCCCCTATTGTTGGGCTTGCAAATACCAGGCAAACCCCAGGATTCCATTATGATATCACCACAGGTGATTTAGGTAGTGCATGAGGTCACATGGTGCAGAGGAAGTGTGGGTCATGCCTCTTCTAGGCAAATACATTTGTTCTGAGCTACACGGTGTTATTTGTAGGAAGTTCTTTGTTCAGCATTCCATTTAAACGTGGAGGACCCCTTTAAAAAGAGGGCAAGATGCAGCTGCTTGTATTTCTGTTTCTGGTTTCCTCAATGGCTGTCTCTTATACAAGTAGGTGGAATCCTTTTTTAATGTGTTTATTCCATATATCCCAGAAAACCCCCCCATAATTTTGGAGCTGTCCACTTCATACTGTGTTATCACAGAGGACTGACTAAGACATACAATTCCAATGAGCTTACACTTCACTTTCTCACACTTGGAAAATGAGCACAAATTTAGAGGAATGAATTCCACTTTTTTAAAACAGAATTAAGAATATTGCCTACCGTTCCGATTTCTTCGTGTGGCCTGAGTTCCAAATTCAGAGCCACTTCCTGGACAGTACCAAGAATCAAAGAAGGAACCGCAGCAAGGACATCTGAAACCCTACCCTGGCAGGTCAGCATTCGAATCAAAGACAAGGTTATCTGCAGAGGGGCAATTCTGAGCAGCTGGTGGATCTTGTCTGCAGCTCACTGCTTCATGGAGGACCTGTGAGTATTGCAGAGAAGATGTAAGATGTCAATACATTTGAGGGAAGTGCAAACATATTCAGGAAAATAAGGAGTGATCACACAGACTCATAACAATTGAGTGAGAACTAAAGCAGGCTAAATAGATGTGGATGCCAATGACTGCAGAGGAGAACTAGCAAAGTGAATTAGGTAGGAATAGAGCTTTGAACAGGAACACCCACATGGTAATAATAAAAAACGCTTAGTCATATTCTGACCACCAGTCCTCTACAGCAGGCTAATTCCAATTAACCTGCTCTACTTTGTTGCTTGAAGCAATTTAGGTTGAGCTCTTTTTCTCTGTTCGAGGTCCCAGGTACACCAATCCATAGGCCATTCCAAGGTGGGAAGTCAAGGGATTTTGAAAAAGGGTTGGGAACTTGTGGCTGATGTATAGGTTCAAAACAACAGATATACTCATCCTTTAAAAATTTTTTGCACTAAATATACCATTGGCCCAACTGAACAGTATGTCTTATTTTTTGATTTGTCAGGCCAGCTCTTAGGGTCTGAATACATTTCAGTAATGTGTTGCCTCCACCTTTGTTCCCAAGTTCTTTAGATCTTCCCATAATGGTCATCTTGCATGGGAAGCCGTCAGAGAAAAAGAAGTTGGACATGGTGATCATCCATGAAGACTTCAACAGTACCAGTATGACAAACAACATTGCTTTGATCTTATTGGATTCTCCCATCAACTTCAGTGAAAAAACGACACCAATTTGCTTGCCCCTGTTGCAGGACCTCAGCATATGGCAAGACTGCTGGGTTGCCACATGGAAGACTGTAATGGCTGGTACTTCATTTTCTAATCCAAGACTGAGCCAAATGGCCTTCCCCAAAATGTATCAGTTTGTCTACAATCTCAATTTAGGGAGGAATTTTAGAAATGGAGATGGGGTGATATTTTTAAGCTTTTGCTAGTGATGACTTCACTTCTCCCATTGCACTGTGCTTTGAAAAAAGGTTTCCTTTCTTTTTTTGTCCTTTCCAATAAGAAAAATGTTCTAACTCTGCCTTCCATTTTTTCATGGCCAAAACCATGATATTTGAAACCAAAGGAAGGGCAAGAAGAATTGCATCCTACTTCTTACTCTAATTTGGCTTGGAAACAAGTTAATTAGTTTTGAGTCAACTTTTTGGAGTAGACCAGATTAGGAAACTCACATCAGCTATTAGCACTCTACTTTATTGTTATAGGGTAGAGTGACAGACTCTTGAAAGCTGGGTACACATTATCCCTCTTATACTAAAGAGAATTGAGATGGGGAAATTCTGAGCTGCTTTCCTCACCCACTTACCTATCTTCTCTACTTCTTTCCCCTATCCAGGCTAAGGTGGTATTTACATAAAAGTTACTGAATTCCATCTTGATGGCCATCTCCCACTCCCTTTCAAAATAAGGGATTATGAAGAAGCAAACATTTCTTATCTAGAGAGGAAGAGGGGTAAAAAGAGCCTTTATAAAAAATACAGTCCATAGTAGCAGGGAAGGTGAATTAGCAGCTTCAAAAGCAAAAACCAGCAGTGGAAATGGAATGTTTTCATGGACAGTGGCCCTTCCCTGCATTAATTCAATCTAGAAATAGAATCTTGAAAATCTCTCCCCACCCCCCTGCTTTTGAATATTGGTTATTGTATTGCTACCGTGAGGGTTGAGAATAGACATTGGTGGGATCTCTAGTTCCAGGGAAAGGGAAAGGAGTAAAGTAGCAGCTAACTTCCCTTCTCTTTCCCAACTTAGGTTGCAGACAAGATTAAAGTGAACAATTGCCTAACATGGGTCCCTCAGTAGCTATTGATTAGGGCAGGCTATTTTTGTAGCTGAGGATGGTGTGTGTGTGTGTGTGTAAATACACCACATAAGAGTATGCATATATATTCATGTACAGTTAGATACAAATGACTAGGTATCCTTGTCAAATTGTATGTTTCTGTGATTTATTTATTTAGCCTATAGCATAGAGCTCATAGACAACAACAAGAGAGAGAGAGAGAGAGAGAGAGAGAGAGAGAGAGAGAGAGAGAGAGCATAATACTATGGTGAGCTACAAATATTCTCCTTTACTGATACCATGGTATGATGGAAATGTGTAGTAACTTTTGTAAGGTTTGAGGAATTTGAAGATGAAAGAAAAAAAAAACTATGCCTTAACTCTACTTTGAAAACTGCTATAAGATACAGTTGTATACGTGTATATATACTTATACTTTCAACTGGCCCAAGAGTGAGCTTAATTTTAAGGGGTTTTCAAGGATTTCTATAGATGACTTTATCTAATCTAACTCATTACTTTTTTCTTCTAGAACAGTATTTGTCAACCTTGGCAACTTTGATGTGTGGACTCAACTCCCAGAATTCCCCAGCTAGCAAGCTAGCAACTAGCAACTAGGCTGGGAATTCTGGGAGTTGGTCCATGTATCTTAAGGTTGAGAAACACTGCCCTAGAAAATGTTGGAAAGTCTCTCCGACTGGCTGATTTCAGTAGAACAGTCTTGTGGATCTGCAAGGACCATAGAAAAAGGGATTTAGGCAACAACAAGCCGCCCACCCACTTCAAAACTGTGCACCCATTCCTAATTCTTCTTTCCCTTCCTTTATAATATATGAGACCAGGATCCCTTTCTATCATTTGAGAGCAAAGCTGGCATCTCTGACATAATTCCATGAAATTGGCAGGGCTGCTCCTTGTTTATGGTGACAGGACAGTTATGTTTCTTAATGTATTCTGTCCTGTGAAATGTTCTGATTTCTATCCATTATTGGTTGATTCTAAACTGTTAATTGGCCTTCACCCTTTTCCTTTGCCTGCAGATGATGTTGAGAAATTAACCCACATATTAATGAAGGTGGAAGTGGCTCTAATTGACAGAGACGTATGTTCCAAGGAAATCCAAGGGTTAATCGGGGATGTCTTCTGTGCTGTTTCTAAGGAAAATATGGAGGAGAACTGTGAGGTACACTTAATCTTATCTTGAACTACTAGAAGACCCCAATATCTCTTGCACAACAGACTCATGCCCATTTTTTGTTATTCAACTTTCAAACACCTAGGGAAGATATTTTAGGAAAGTATCAAGCTATAACTGTTCCTTAGTGCATAGGGATATATTAAATTCAAGCCCACAATATTAGAGACCAGATATTCAGAAAAGAAGAAAAGACACATCATTATTTTCTTTGCTTGTGTTTCTTCTACTTTTCCCATCACTTCTTTTCTCTTTCTTTGATATTGTTGTGATCCTTTGATTTGTTTGTTAGCCCTTTAAGTAACAAAAATGAAAGGATTTTGCTACAACAGACAGATCTTGTGTGTTTTGTGCGGGAGAGGAAGAATTCAGAAGTTTCAGAAGATTTCTGTTTTTGGGTTGGTGTTAAGTAGAAATAAGCAGTTGACAGTTAAAAAAAAATTTGAAGGCAAGGGGACAGCAGTGGTTGGAGGGCTAACCTATGCTTTAAATTATTTTTATTATTTATGTAGTACCACCTTATCGATACATATTAGAAAATGCAGGACTATCCCTTTTGGTGTTTACAATCCAAAATCCAAGCCAGGAGAAATAAGACATGGAAATTAACATGGAGGCTAGAATATATAGGGGAAGAATGTACGTTTCATTTGGGTAAAGATTCATTACAATTTTGACGGATTTGTATAAAAAAAAAGGAGGAGAAAGCTGATCTTTGCCCGTTGGGGCAAAAATCAATATGACAACGAAACATTTGATTGTCCACAATTAACATATTGTTTTGAACCCTTCAAAGCCTTTTGCATAGGAATTTGGGCTATTTCAGCCATACTTTTATTTCACCAGGTGGAGAGTGGGAGTCCTCTGTTCTGTGATTCTGGAAGCAACATGAAATGGTTTGTAGTTGGCATAGCAAGTTGGGGAGGTAACTGTGACTCAGAGGCAAGCCCCACGGTCTACACTGCAGTGTTCAGCTACCTTGACTGGATACAAAAGGCCACTGCGCAAGAAGGAAAGCCCTTTATTCCTGAAGGAGCGGATGACATTGGACCTTACACTCAAGTCTTTATCCCAGATTCTGGTTCTGGTTCTCCCCTCCTTTCAATGACCTGCAAAATAGCTCCAGTTTTGCTACTGATCAATCCAGTTTACACTGAACTCCTTTTTATTATAAAATACTGATATTGTATATTGCTCTGCCCCCAATCCAACACCATCCTAATGTGTTGGAGAAAGACTTCTATTCTGCCAGAAGGATGATCGGAGCCTGTTTATCTGATATTTTTGGAACGCAAATATTGGAAAAGGTTGCTGGAAGCAGCTATAACTGTCAGCAGAGCCTCCTCGGACTATTATATATGTATAATAAATAGGGTTTTTTAAAAAAAGAAGTAAAGCTTTTTGTACTGAAGTAAGAACACTTCCTGCACAATTCTGAGCACTATCTTTATTAGCTATTAAAAGGGACCCAGTGTGTAAATTTTGTGCAAGATAGGGAGACATCCTGTGGGCACACTGGGTATTGCAAGACACTAAAGGTCTCAAAAAATATTTACGTGTATAAAACCCGCTTGTGGTGACAATTCAGGGTACATCTGCTTTTCCTTCTGGGAAGCCTTCCAGAATTTATTACGTTTGGTTTTCTTTCAGAATAACACTAATTGGTAATTTAGACCAGAATCAATCTTGATCTGTTGGTATTGTAGCATCATAGATAATGGTCCCAAGATATTTGGCTATTATAAATGTTGATCGTTGTATGAAATTGTACTTTGAGAAGAGTTCTGGGCTGAAAAAGCAGTCCTGCAGCTACTGTGGATTTCAAAGGAGGGAGAGGGTGATTTGGATTCCTAGTCCCAAGATATTGCAGTCTCCATTAAAATCTGCCTCAAATTGAAGGGAAAGTCAGTTTCCTTAAATGACTCTCTGCAGGTAAAACCAACACCCAGGCTTATCCAGAAGCCCGATGTTCCAAGGACTGCCTGCAGGTAGTTGTTAGGTCTCTGGAAAATACTTACAAATGAGACCCCTTCCCACTGCTGTCTTTGTTGCTGATTGGATTTGTATGGAAGAAATATTTGCAGCCCTGTTACAAACTATAGGAATGATGGTTTTAGCTTAGGACAGGTTTTTCCCAATCTTGGCAGCTTGAAGATGTGTGGACCTCAACTCCCATAATTCCGTAGCCAGTTTTTTTTATTTATAAAATTTATTGGCTGCCCATCTTACCACAGGGTAACTCAAGGTGGTTCATAATCATACAAATCTAATATAATCGTATAAATCAAAACAGAAATAAATAAAAGTTAAACCTTAAAATCTAAGGACAGGTGAGGAGGGTGAGTGTGGAGTCTTGGGGGGAGGTGGGATCGCTTGTTACTCAATTAGCTACCTCCAGTGTGCTGTTACCCCATTGGGGTCCCAAGCCAACTGGCAGAGTCATGTCTTTAGGCCCTTACAAAGGGATAGGAGGGTTGGCATGAGTGAGTAAAGCCGATTCCAGAGGGGTGAGAGTAACCTGGACCCATGCTATAAAGGGCTTTAAAGGAGATCACCAACACATTATAGTAGTCCAACTGTGAGATGACTAGGGACTGAGTGACTGAATGCAGAGAATTCTGATCCAGGAAAGGCCGCAACTGGTACACAACATGAAGTTGTGCCAAGGCTCTCTTAGCCACAACTGCCACCTGCTTCTCGAACAGGAGTCACAAGTTCAGGAGAACCACGAAGTTGTAGACTGGCTCTTTCTGGGGCAGTGTCATCTCACCCAGAGTCAAAGATGACAAAATCCTGGAACCCCATGTACCCAAAGCCATTAGGTCTTGCCAGGGTTCAGTTCAAGTCTGCTGTCCCCCATCCAGGCCCCCACATCTCCAGGTACCATGAGAAGGCAGCCACAGCATCACGTGGGCCACCACCAAGAATGGAAAATATAGAGTTGGGTGTCATCAGCTTACTGTGCATACTTCAATCCATGGTGATGGATGATCTCGTCCAGCAGTTTCATATAGATGTTGAAAAGGAGTGGATGCATGTACCATGCCATGGTTGAGAAACGATGCTTTAGGGGGATAGAGGAAACTCTCCCATCAGTCCAGTGTCAGTGGTTTATTTAAGAGTCTGGAGAAAACAGAAGACATATTCTCACCTAGCTGGAGGTTGGAAAAGAATGGTCCAAAGAGCTTGTTCTCTGAATATTATTTTGTGTGTCTGATAATTTTTATATGTGACAGCTTGTCATCTCAGCTGCAAGAGTGCCTTGATTTCCTGTATGTCACGTTTTTCTCCATAGGCCTTTTACCTAACTCTCTAACTGATAATGCAATTATTAATCTTCTGTTGAGTGATACTTTCCTATTTATTTGTGACTTAAAACAACTGTTGTACAAAAACAATAGGTTTTAACTGAGTGAAGAATTGCTTCTTTGTGAGTCTTCTTCCATGCTCTTTATATCAGCATAGCTTTTTGGAGAGCCCTGTTGTTTCTACTGAGGCTAACCCTGAATTTGAGAAACTGTACCCCAGAAGAAAGTCCTACAGATGAGGGTCCCTAGTCTTTCCTATCCCCAACAGGAGCAGAAACAAAGGGCACCATCCCAGATCCAGTAAGATTCAAGACCCTCTGATTATGAATAAATAACACACTTTAAATTCTTGCTTTCAGAATGAAAGATGGCTGCTTAAGGCAAGTACCAAAACAGAGCTCTTACAGTCTCACGGACCTACATGATTTATATAAATATGATAATTATCTTACAAAGCAGAAGCTATGGAAAAAGTCAGTCCTGAGGCGCATGCTAAGGAAATGTAGTCCTTCTCACTCTTTGTCACCCAACAATCAGGAAGGGTGCTTTTCAAAACCCATTATCTTTAAAATGTCAAAAAGTCCGTTTTAGTTGACTTGCAAACATCTTGTTTCCTCTACCTTCCTTTTGGCTCTAATTGATTCCTCTTGTTTCTCCCCTCCCTCCTGACCCTGATCCAAATCTGGATTGTCAGATCATTGCTTCTTCCAATCATGATTCAGCAATCATACATCAAGCTAATCTCTTGGACTCACCTGACCCTGGCATGCCTAGTGGTGCATGTTAAAAGGGGACAGGGCTTCCATTGTGGCCCCTCTTGACATATACAATCTTGCTGATGTCTCAGGTCCTGCACATTGAATTCATTCTCCTCACAGTGGAAACTTGGCCACTTACCCAGCTCCCTTGAATCCCTTTTATGTCTGAATTTCCTTCCTTGGCTCACCAAATTTGACAGCATCATCCTTTCCTTCTCTCGTTTTGTCTTATGAATGATTCATGAGAAGTCACCTCTCACTTGCCTCCTTTTTCCTTTACTCTCGGCTAACCTTTCACTTTAAATCTCTGATTCCTGTTTATTTCCTCAGTTTGTTTTCCTAAGCCAACTACTTCATTTCCTTTTCTCTAGTTACTTCTTTCAGGCTTGGTCTTTCTGGGTCAAAGCTTGTTTTGGTCAAAGTCCCTAGATATGTTCCTCTGAATCCAACATTGTATATATTTCCTTCACTCAAAGTTTCATTTCTGTCTGTTAACTCTATGGGTGACGTCCTGCTCCCAATAGAAGGTCCCAGTTCAGGTTTCTTTGTGAGGTTCCCACTATCTGGCGAGAGTCTTTGTACTTTAGTCTATGATCAGCTTACCTATTGCCCATTGTTTATCAACATATTCTTCTACTTCTACTTAGACACCCAGATTTCTAACATCCAGATTATTTCCTTGTTTATCATGACATCCCCCCCATATGAACTTGCACCAATGTTATTAATTTCCTTAAGTTTACAGCAACTTCATTTTAAGCAATATTTTTCTCCTTTGGATAATGACTTCTTCAGAAAGGCATGTTTTTAGATTATGAAGCTGAGGGTTCCGTTTCCTTTTCCTTTTCCACACAATTTTTTAGCAGCACCTTGTATTGTATTGTATGAATTGTATTAAATATCCTGAACAATAGGAATGATGTTCCTGAAGGAACACAATAGCAAAAGAAGACACTGTTGCTTTGCACATTTTGTGGCCTTCTCCAACCCTGAAATATACATCAGCTGAATTTTATCTCTTCTGTTTCTGAAGGCCAGACCTCAGGGACCCATCCTCTGGAGCGTCCAGGATCTCATGTTTGGATCTTATCGTCCCAACCAGGGGAGGTCAGGTCTATTGAATTCATTTCAGTTTTTCAGTAGCCATGTGTCACGATGACTAATTGTAGCCTTAGTGTTAAGAGACACAAATATCCCTGAATACCAGTTGCTGGGCTGGTTGCTTTGACACCCTGCTTCAGAGGCCCATGTGTCTTTCTTGACAAAGGAAAGCCCTGCATTTGAGGGCATCCTCCATCTCATCTTTCCCCACCATGTTATCTTTCTGATGAGTTAGATCACAACCTCGGTTGTCTAAAGGGCTGCCAGAAGCAGGTGTCTATCCAGGTCAAGACTAGCTGAAAGATAAAGACCCATGAGGCAGGAAGACGGCTGAAACTGTCCATCTGCGACTGATGCCTGGGACTAGCTGGGAATCTGAAGAAACCCACGAAGAATTTCTAACATAAGTAAGATAATATGTAGATGCTTTAATAAGTCAAAGCTGTGAGGATAGTTTGGTATGACATGTGAGCCTAAAAGATGGATTAATTCAGTAAACAAGAATTCAAATAAACATGAATAACTGTGCTGCATGAATATCATCACATTTCTCTATTATCTTCTCAAAGCTAATTAAAAGCAGCTTCCTGAATAATTTACAGCAGAAATCATTGAAGGATTTCTCTGAATCCTTAAAATGTAATGCTCTGATTCAAGGTTTAGAAGCCAGCCCTTCTAAAGTTGCATTTGAATATATAAATTAGCAAATGCCCTTTTTAAGTAAATCTGTGTCCCCTTTTGGGGTTGGGGTTGGGTTTTTTTTGGGTGGAAGTATTAAGAGGCTACCCTATTTTGCTTGAGGACTTCTGGAGGCACGCCAGGGCAATGGACCAGAGTGATCCATCAAATGCAGCTAGTTTTTTGTGATTGCCTTAAGCTAAAAGCAATCATCTTTTGTTCTACCAAAATATAAAAACTGAGCCTTGATTTTGTTGTTTTCATCATGAAATAAATTTACACATGAGTGTGTGTGTGTGTGTGTGCGTGTGTGTGCACGTCCTTGAGTCAGTGTTGACTCCTGGGAACTGCCTGAATAAACCCCTGCAGTTTTCTTGACAAGATTTCAAAAGTGGTTTGCCATTGCTTGTTTCCTAGGACTGAGGGAGTGAGGGAGGGGGAGTGAGG
>JANHFL010007588.1:0-12366 GCA_032468155.1 Oxyrhabdium leporinum
ATAGATAGAGAGAGAGAGAGAGAGAGAGAGAGAGAGAGAGAGAGAGAGAGAGAGAGAGAGAGAGATTTATGCTGCTCTTTAATTTCAGGACAGATTTCAGTGTTTCAACAGCTTCAAGTAAGAGTCATTCTCTAGACATTAGGATCAAATTTGCACCGCACATTGAACTGAGCTCCTTCCTAAACATATGTGGCTCATTTTGAAATGTACCTATCAGAATTCTAGCTGTTTTGAAGCTTCCAAATCATTTTCAAGATCATTTTATTTATAATATGTAAAAATAATGCAGGTAGTTCATTCACCATTGCAAAACTGTCCCTCTTCAGAAGTAATTACAGGTAATAATCCATAGAAATCCAGCAAAATGACTCTAGTGAAAAAGATGAACCATGGCAAATCTCTAAACTGTAATATTACTATTTGGGGTGAACCTCAGACTTATTCAGAAATAGAAGTAATACCTCTTTCCTGCACATGAAACCCACAGCCTTAATCTCAGCACCTTTGTTATTTAAAAATTCATAATTAAGACTCAGTGAAAATTTTGATGTGTTTTAAGAAGAAACTGACACATTTTGGAAATCTGCCATACAAAGAATTTCCAGCATCTAAATATTAGCACCTCATTAGCCTCAGGTACTTAGATTACAAGATAAAACAGCATGGAAAAACACCATGAAGATAATTCATACCAGTATTTTAGATGATCTCAATGGCTTTTCATAAAAAACATTAGTCTTGAGAGTCTCCTTAAGCTCAATAGAAATATGCTATGCTACCATCTTCTAAAACTGATTATGCAACAGAGCAGCAATAAGATCTCAATCTTCTAGTGTCTCTCCCGAAAGAGGTAATCCATTAGTCAACCAAGTCAGGTCTGACACTTGACTAATATGAGATTAAATAATCTCATTCATCTAAGGCTAAGTTCCTGGACGTTCGTGTATCTTGCTGAAAAATGAATAATTTGTTGGACTTCATCTTTGCATTCACAGGCTTTCTGCATTTATATACCTATTGACCAAGAGGTCAATAGATATAGAAGGAGAGGAAATCTATACTTTTATCACTTTTGTTTGTCCCCTTCACTTACTTTGATTTATTTTTTTTTGCCTGACTCTTCATTACTATTGGCTTGACAGTACAGTATTCCCAGGGCTTCCATCACTTCCTTTCTCTCTTATTTCAGTCCTCTTTATTGTCTCACTACCAGTTCATATTCTCTTCTGATTTATGCTCTCTTCGTAAAAAAGGAGAGCCTGCAGCAGAACCTTAACTACAGTTAGACTTAAGCAAGTTGGGTTTTTCTATTATCATGTTATTTCTTAAATAAATTTTACTTCGTTCTGTGAAGCTACTATCCTCAAGATTATATCTATATATATATATATATTCTCTCTCTCTGGGCACACTGAGAATATATCTGCTGAAAAAAACTCTGCATTGGTGACAGGAAGGGCATCCAGCCAGTAAACACTCAGCTTCATTCAGTTGCCTAGACTCCACCCAGCAAGGGATTTTGGGGTTGTTAATAGAGGATGATTGTTTCTGCTATGTAGCGATAGTGCTTATGTGTGTGTGTGCGTGTGCACACACACACACACTTTTTAAAAAGACTCTTGTTTGGCCTTTCTTCAAGACCAGAAATAGGCAATCTGGTACACTCCACACATTTCAAAATAAACCCTCTATTATCACTTTTGATTAGCTGAACTGGCTGAAATTTGGTGGGAGTTCAAACAGTCCAGAATATCCAGAGACTATAAGGTTGCCTTTTATTGCCACTACTGCTTGTTATAAATCACAGGTCATCCAATTTATAATTACATTTCTTCAGGATTTGTATCTGCAAACTATTTCTCATAGTCTAGGATAGGTGTCTCTAGAAAGTGAATGACTGAAATCAAATAGGTTCAGACCACATCACTGTAAAGTAGTCAATAGCTTTAATTTTTGTTTTTCTATAATTAGAGATGTGTTCAAAGAGTGACAGAGCTATGCATAGTAATCTGATTGATATTGCTAATAGATATTTCTTTTATCTCTGCTTCAAGTACCATCAAGTACAATGTCATTTTTATTTTATTTTTTATTTGAGGAAGGGATAAGCGCAGGAATTAGAGAATTTGTGGTTCCCCCTGCTATTTCTGAGTGTCATTTTATTTATTTTTTATTTGAGGAAGAGTTAAGTGCTGGAATTAGAGAATTTGTGATCCACCTCATACTCCTGAGTTCCCATGTTCCCATCATAGGACACTTGAGATTTCAACCAGTCTGAATTTTTAAGGGGACTGAATCCAAATGAATACATAAATGATAATATAATTCTATTTTACTTTAATACATTTTCCATACTTTGCAGCAGCTTGTCTACTCTAAGAAAGCATCAAAACAAATATTAAATTGAGTGTTGTAGATTAAATTTAATAGAAAAATAATAGCTTAGAGTAAAAGGCACTCTATACATTTTGGTGAAGGAAGATAGACAGTAATGGAATGCTTTATCTCCTTTCTTTATAATGCAGTTTAATACAAAATTGGATGAAATACATTTTACTCTTTTGACACAAACCAGAAAAAGTAATGATGCTAAACCCTAGCTTGGGTCCAATACTTTGAATTCAGATAAATACCTACACACAGCTGTATACATGTGAATATATATGGATAAATAAAGTCACTTATGAAATACATTGCTATTTATGTTTTATGATCTAAATATTAGAAATAAATTAGTCAAGATTCTATTTGAATTTGACACCAGAAACTTCAAAGATGGAACAGATACGATTCAAATTTCAAAGAATCATAGAACTGTGAAGTTCAATCTATGTATAAATAATTCATAAAAAATATTCAATTCACAAAATGTGGCTATTTAGCCAACATCAGTGAAGGACAACCTGTAATCTACCTGTAATCTGGTAGATTGTTCCACTATTATATAAGTCTTATACAAGGTTTTCCCTTATATTTAAACAAATCTAAGTAGTTGCAGCTTAGTTCTAGTCCTATGGGGAAAAATGAATGCCTATGAAATTTCTCACCATTTTCCATATGCCATTCTTTTGTGGAATTGAATGTTGAAATTTTTCAAGATGCAGAAGAATCACAAATTTCTCATAGGCTATAAAGGGATGTATGAACACATTTTGGACATAATGAGACAAAAATGGGAGGGAAAGTTAAGATGAATTTACTCTGCAAAGATTTATGTGGACATTTTCAACGAACTGATTGCAACTATTGACTATTTCTCCGGTAACTTTGATAAGGATAAGATAGCAAAGTTAAAGAGAGGACAGCATAGCATCTGCAAAATTGCCCACCAAAATTGCCCACCAAAAGGTGCAAAAGAGCCAATGCAGAAAATAACCAATTGAATTTAAAAATAAAAACATTCAAAATCTATAAAACATGATTGATCGCATTTTAAAATCTCCTGAAAGAGATCCAGATCCTGATCTTTTTCAATTGCTTGATAGGCTTTATGTTATTTGTCAATAATGAATGTTTGGAATCATTTTTCATATTAATATATTAGTAGAAATAGAACTACTATTATATTGTCATTATACTGTCATATAATTCCCATTTTTTAAATTGACATAGAAGTTCATAAAATGGAAACTATTTTTGTGAGGCCTACATGTTTCTCTCTTTGAGGATTTTAGCAAAAGGGAGTCCAAAATATATTAATCTCCATTGTTAATTCAGTTGCACTGATCTTGTTTACGTAGGCTTAACCTCTGCCCTATTTTAGCCCAATGGACTTCTTTATTTCAATAGTCCTTTTAATGTGAGAACAGGCCCTTTTAATGCAAGTTTCTAAAATAAATTGTGATGCCTTTGTGGTTCGGATTTCAATGAATCATAAATTACTTTGGAAAGCAAAGAGTATTTCTTTGATACTTATTTGTGAAGTGTTTCTGAATCACCTTTCCACCAGAAAGGGCCTCTGAGGTAACTTGCAGTTTAAATTCTTATAATGGTTCTGAAAAGCTCAGAAGCACACACAAGACTCTAAAACATAAAATAAGATAAAATTGCTGATAAAAAAATAAGCTCATCCTCTCCACATATTTCCTTCTTTTTGAGCTAAGTTTGTTGCTTTTAAAATTTTCAATAGCAGTAACATTATTCAAACAAGCCATTGGATAATTATAATGGATGTCCAGCTAACCCAAGAAAATAACAAGGAATACACAAAGGAATATATTGATTACATTGGCACAATATGAAATTTATTTTTCTTTGGAGGCCTATTGTAAAAAAATTCTGTAGAACTACAGCAATACCTATCAGTTTCATTTTTGTGAAAGTAGTATATGTGCAAAATTGTGTCCATCTTTAAACATCAAAAAAAAAGTATTGTCACAAGTCCTGAAATACAGGGAGTCCTCAATGTACGGCCACAACTGAGTCCAAAATTTTCATTTCTAAGCAAGTTGTTTGGTGAGTTTTGCCCCATTTTATGACCTTTCTTGACAAGTTGTTAAGTGAATTGCAGCAGTTAATTTAGTAACACGGTGTTAAGTGAATCTGGCTTCCGCATTGACTTTGCTTGTCAGAGGGTTGCAAAAGGTGGTCACATGACTCCAGGACACTTCATAAATATGAATTAGTTGCCAAGTATCTGAATTTTGATCACATGACCATGGAGATGCAGAAACGGTCATAAGTGTGTTAAACAGTCGTGTCACTTTTTTTCCAGTGTGGTTGTAACTTTAAATGGTCAGTAAATGAACACCAATATTACACCTTGGAAAATAACCCATCACTACAGACTTCCTAGTAACACAATAAATGTAGATAACTGAAGCCATATGGAGATCTGAAATAGGTGTTGTTTTTTCAAGAGCTACAAAATCTCTGCTTAGCTGCTGATTAAATTAATGCTGACAGAATGGCACTATTTTTTTTTAATATCTTCATTTTAAATGTAGATTTTGACTTTGACATTCACTTGAGATGGATAGTAATTAATTTGCATGCTGGATTAATTTTGCTCAGAGTATTGGAGAAGTAAAGAAGAGATTAATGCTAGAGAGGAAGGCAATGTGGAGTAGACAAGATAATGAAGTATAGAGATATTTCTAAGACAACAACGTTGAAAATAATTGAAAGTAATGATTTTTCTAAAGACTGAGGTTTTTTGCTGGACTTTGAGAATAAATAAGAGGAAGAAGATAGATAACACTGTGAATTTGGAGAGTAACTATGGAATGTAAGAAGAACCAGTTGCTTGTTCTTGGTTGAAATAAGAATCTGCTACAAAGAAGAGGGGGTCAACTTATTTTCTAAAGCACCAGGAGGAAAGGCAAGAAACAACGGATGGAAACTAATCAAGGAGAGAAGCAATCTGGAATTAAGGAAAAACTTCCTAACAGTGAGAACAATTAACCAGTGGAACAACTTGCCTTCAGAAGTTGTGGGTGCTTCATCACTGGAGGTTTTTAAGAACAGACTGGACAGTCACTTGTCTCAAATTGTATAGAATCTATTTTGTTCCATTCCGTTCCATCCCGTCCCATCCCGTTGCTTTCCATTCCATTCCATTCCATTCCATTCCATTCCATTCCATTCCATTCCACTATCAACTGCTAGGTTCAAGTGATGATAATGATTTCTGTTTTCAAGTCAGTGTTGACTCCTGGACAAGTCCCTGCAGCTGGAAAGATTTCAGATGGCTTGTCATTGCCTGAGGCTGATGGGGAGTGACTGGCCCAAGGTTACCTAAATGTCTTTGTATTTAAAGCAGGACTAGAATCCATGGTCTCCTAGTTTCTAGCCTGATGCCTGAACCACTACACTAAACTAACTCTATTATTATTTAGCAACTTGAAATTCACATATTTTTGATATATGACAGGGTCAGATGATTGACTAGGAAGAAGCTATGCTTAGCAAAGATAAGGGAAGCAAAAATGCACAAGGAGAACTGAAAAGATGAATGGATTGGATAGTATAATTGGAAGGATAGTGGAAGAGGTACAACTTGTTTCCAAGGACAGGATGAAATGATGGATAATTGTGCACACAATTGCCAGAGGCAGGATCCAATCACATATATTTTTAGAAATTGGTTTCTACGAAATTCTCTGTTTTCTTTCTTGCTTTAATTTTGCAATCATTAAATGATCTAGAAATCTTGTTAAAATATCTCAAACTTCTACCCCCCCAATGTGTATCCTTTATCATTTGTATTTTATTTTTTTGTAGATCAGTGGGAAATTAAAAATAAACTGCATAAGTAATAAGCTAATGCGCATGCATTTGTACATTTTTCTCTATAGGGTATTTATTATTTTATCTATACATCTTCATAGAGGTAGTTATCTATGGAACAAGTTTGTCAAATGAGAAAATTGAATCCATTGATGTAAATAAACATCAAATAAAAATGATCTATGAATCGATTCTCTGCTCTTAATTCAATGCAAATCATTTGAAATCTGTTTTTTTTAACTTGCATGACAATTGTGGGCACAATCCATTTAGGATAAAGCAGTTTTTAATTGACTTGATATGACCATGATATTTTAATTTTTCTAAGATACTTCTAAACCTACCCAGTCAAAAGTAGTACTTGCTACTTGGAACCTACATATTGAGGCTACTTGATATAGGATGGGTGTGCACTATGAAACGAAAAAGAAAAAAAGAAAAAAAATACATCCACTACAAAAATTACTGACATGATACTTTTAACACCAATTTACAACTAATTGAGGTCAAGCTTCGAATGACAGGAAGGAGAGCAAACTTATTCAAGTGGAATTCAGTTGGGAGTCAAATACTTAAATATTTTAAACTCAAGCAGTTAGCCATGTATGCTTCAAGAGACAGAGTTGCGCAATTTAGAATTAAGTTTCTACTGAGAAGCAAATCTTTACTGGGTTAGAGGAAGAAATGGGGGGGGGGAAATACCCTTCCTGAATCAGCAGCACAGCAGCACAGACAAGGGATGATGGAAACTCATTGTGCTGATGATAGGTCTCAGAACTGTTCATAGCTAAGCACAAGCACAATGCTGGGATAAAAGGTTCACGGGCCCTTTAGCTAGATGGCCCAGGTAGATAAGAGAGTGGAACAGCGAGGAAGTGAGTACTTTTTAAGAGGCAATGAATTGTATCTTGCATCAGGCATTTTAGCAGCTCCTGGGTTTTCTCAGGAGATGCTGACCTTTTCTTGATCACATGCTTGGAATTTCCTTTTACTTGAAAATTTATGTATGTATATAATTTATATAACACACACACACACATATATATATACACACAGAGAGACTTATAGATATATACATACATACACTCATATTCATACACACACACACACATATAATCATATATACATATACATTGTGTGTGTGTGTATACACACACACACAGACAGACAGACATATATATATACATATACATACACATACACACATGCATATTTGTGTGTGTATACATGCAGGTGTGTATGTATATATATATATATATGTGTGTGTGTTTCTGTGTGTGTGTATATATCTCTCTCTCTCTCTCTCTCTCTCTTTCTCTCTCTCTCTCTCTCTCTCTTCTCTCTCTTTCTTTTAACGACCCTGTAATGCCTTGCATCGGAGTCAAAGTGACTGAATGGAGCTGAGCATTTGCTGGCCAAATGCTCTTCCTGATGCCTATGTCGAGTTTGCAGCGGGTATTTTCTCTACCTAGGATTGAACTCACAGCCTCCTTATAAGCCAGCTGAGTTTCCTTGGGTAGACATTCTCTCTGAGCACAACCCACCTCATAGGATTGTTGTGGTGGGGAAAATAAGAGGAGGAAGGTGAGTTAGATATGTTTGTCCAGTTGAGTTATTGGTAAAAAAAATAAAGGTGGAAGACAAATAATAGATAGATAGATGATAGATAGATAGATAGGTAGATAGATAGATGATAGAGAGATAGATAAACTATGCGCTACATGAATATCGTCGTACGTTGGATTAGTGTTGTGGGAACTTTTTCACCATAAATAATGTATAAATGTTCCAACAATAATATTTTAGTTAACTCCTTACTCATATCTTAGATGAAGAAATAGAAAGCTAAAAAGGAGGAAAACTCGACAACTCAAAAACTCATTTTTCACAAACATTAATCGAAGTATACGCAATACTTCAGTCTCCCTTATTTTCTGTGGAAGGACCCTGAGGTCTAAAGAATTATTACATTCCTTGATAAGTTAAAGGGCAGCCTTGGATCTGTAGTGTTCTATATAACAGTTTGTCTCCTATTCCCAGTTTATTCTTCTTTTGTTAAAAGAAATCTGTGTTTCTTGTACTATGGCAAAAATCAATGTTTCTTATAACAGTTTAAGAAATATATAAAATAATAAAAATCAGTTGAAAATGATATCATAGGTGATACCTGATACCTGATACCACAGAGAAGCAGATTTACCAGCAAATTATGTCCTGGCAATTCTGATAAGTTAGACGTTTGACAGTTAGAGTTACAACTTATCAGTATAAACAACAATCAGAACAACTCTTGAGTTTTGACTTAGATATGATTGCTATGGAGCTGTAGAGCATTGTAATTCATATCAACTAACATTTAAATGTGCTTTGATTTCATTTATAATATATAAGTTTATGCAGAATATTGATCTCCTGTTAAAGTTATACAATCAAATGTTGTTCATTAAATAAGAAGAAGCATTCAAAAAAAATCATTCCAGTTTTATTTTTATGGAGCGATAACATTTGCATTAATTGCATCTTCTGCTTTAAGCTTTAATCTGTGACCCTGTCTTTGTATTCTTGGTTTCTTTCTTTTATTTTTCAATATTCTTTTTTTGCAAATTATCTGAACATTCAAAGGTGTGAATTACTTTCTCAAAACAGAATTTTCAACAGGTTTTTCCTGTTTGTAATAGGCAGTTTTATTATAAATTAATTGGAAATAGCAATGGGATGTTTTTGAAAACCTAAATATAAAAATAAGTCCTGTTTTTGCATGTTTTATACTGAAAATAAACAGGTTGCTTTAAATGGAGTCAAAGTGATGTGCTCATGACAAGAAAGGAAATGTTCTGCTTAGACAACTGAGGGGGAAAAATACAATTATCAAGGGTTTCTTAGAAAAACAAGCTGTCACCTGATTGTATTTGAGTCTTATACATTTCCACTGTCTGTTTTAAGTTCTTGTTAAAGATTAATGCATAATTCTAATATCAGAGGAAAAAGTTCATAGATTTTGAAGTCTGAGTAAAGTTTCAAACTTAGTGACTACTATTGTAAGGATTCAGTAGTTCAGTAGTAGATGATTTGACTTTCACGAAGACACGCTGTCCTATCCTTTTAATAACAGAGGCAAACAGAATATTTCTTCTTTTTTAATAGTAATTTTATTGAAATTACAATTAAAAAGATAAAAACTAATAAAAATTAAAAAAAGAAAACAATTAAAAAAAACTAGAAGGTGCAGAAAAGAGAAAAACAGAAAAGAAAGGGAAAAAATAAGAACATACCAAAGAAAAGAGTCAGACAATAAAGAACAGAATTTTGGATGGATTGTTCTTGGGTTAGACCTAATCCTGTCTCAGGCTCCTAATCCCAAAAACAGGAAGAAAAATTCAAGCACAGCCACAGATCCTCAAGAAACACCAATAAGGCCACAGACTTCTAGCAGCAGCTTTACTGCAGCACCAACAGCAAGTAGATGCACAGATCAATAATTTATTAGCCACAAGCAGGTCCAAGCAGGTCCAACAGCCTTACTGGTATTGCAGCCACTGCTTGTGCATTCCCATGCCAACTTGCTGAAGGAGATGTGAACCAATAAAGAACCTCCTTTATTCGATGCAGGCTCTTCCTGGACAAAAGACCCACCGAGTTCCCAACTGACCAGACCAGATAACCTTTTTATTAAGCTAGCGTAAGAGATTGGCACAAAATGGGCCCTTCCAATGACAGAAGCCAATGATCTGATAACTAAATAACTATGAGAGCTTCCTTGGGAGATTCAGAGGTTCATAAACCCAAACAGTAAAATCGTTCAGGGTGGATTTTCAGTTGTTAGCTGCAGCTAGCAGATGGAATGACATGGCCTTTATTGATCCGTTCGAGATGAGCTGGTAAGGCAAGGAGTCCCATCACATTGGATGAGTTGTAATAGTGTTGCACTGTAACTCATGCTCAACTAAAGGAAATTGAAGCAGAGTTGTGGTGTCAGAGACAGAGTTGACTAAAGAGTGAGCCTGATAGGTCTCTCTTTCCTCACTGCTGTGGGCTCAGATCCAGGGGTGGAAAATTTCCGAGGCAGGAGATTCTCAGCCTTTGACTTTGGGCATTGAGTTCCCAAGGGAGAGTGGGGTGATGTAATTTTTTAAAATTCTGTAGCTATCTTTTAGGACAAGCCATCTGACTTGGAGGAGTTATCAGATATGAACACAGACACCACACCTTCACTTTCATCTCTACCCCGATTGCCCAGTTCCCTGAGAATTTGGAGGAAGAGGATGCTGAAAAAGACGATTATATGATGAAATGTGTCTATGAATGGGTAGGTGATATGATGGACTACAGCACAGGTGTCAAACTTGCCACATCACGTTGCCATCACGTGACATTTCACGACATCACCTTTTTCCCACTTGCGGAGCTGGGATGGGTGTGGCCTGTGCGTGACGCATCCAGCCTACCGTTTGCCAGTTTGACATGCCTGAACTATAGTAATGCACCAGTTTCCCAGGAAGGAAGGAGCACATTCTAAAGAGGAGGCCAACACAAGAGATAGCACAGTCTGGAGCTGGATTGTGGGAAGAGGAAGAAATTTAGGATAGCCAGTCCATAGAATCTCCCAGAATGCATCTGTTAGATTAGGGCAGTACAGGTTCCATTTCATAAGATTCTGTCCTTACAATGTATATAAATAAAGAACTGAACTTTGGCTGGATTATTTTACATTTTGTTATTCTTTGGCTAGCCTGACATCACATTCTCTTAAAATGAAACTAATGACCTCTTCTTACCATAACCCATTCATTATCTATAAACAAATACTTAAAACCTCATCGCTTTTTTAATTCCAAAATATTTTTAATCTGTAAATTTGTATTTAATTTTCTTTGGCTAAAGATTGAAGGAAACACACATGGTGCTGTAAAAGTTGTAAATCCAAATGTTCCTAATGCTAAAAAAATGTTTAACAAGCAATATCCAAAAGTGATTTCAAAAGGAAATATGTACATACCCAGTGTTCTTTTTTAAGGTGCTGACTGTGATTTAGGCAAGAAGGCTATTCTCTCATTTCTAAGCCTGCTGAGACCATTATTCATATTTGCACGTTGCTTAGCATTGATTGCAAAGTCAATGTTTAACATTACAAATAGACTACATGTTCAGTCGTCTTGGGAGAACAGGTGTATACAAGATTTTTTTTCCGTCAAGTTTGTAAGTAGTTTCCTAATTCCTGGTGGAAAACTTTAGTGCCTTTTTAATCTACTATTTTAATTTTATTAATATTTTTTTCTATAACAGAATTCCTTACATTAGACCATACTGTTGGAAACAGTATTCATATTTTTCTGGAAAAGAATGCAGCAATGAGTAACAAAGATGATTAGGAGGCTGGAGGCTAAAACATATGAAGAACTGTTGCAGGAATTGTGTGTGTCTAGTCTAGTGAAAAAAAAAGGACTGGGGGTCAGGGCTGTCTTAATGCATGGGCCTGATGGGCACTTGCCTGTGGGCCCCACAAGCATAGGGACCCCGTACCAATCTGTGTATGTTAACCCTTCAATGCACCATGTATCATATAAATGTAGCAACATATTTTTTACATTTTATGACATTTTTTACTAATACTAACATGCAGATACATGTTTAATTTTATCGACCATTTACATTTTTATTCCTGTGAGCAGTTGTCGTAGGGGCCCCAGTACACTGTTTTGCTCGGGGCCCATAATGTTGTTAAGGTGGCCCTGCTAGGGGTAACATGATAGCAGTGTTCCACTATTTGAGGGGCTATCACAAAGAAGGGGGGGGTGTTAACCTATTTTCCAAAGCACCAGAAGCCAAGCGAAGAAGCAATGGATGGAAACTAATCAAGATGAGAAGCAACCTAGAAATAACAGAGAGAACAATTAATCAGTGGAATGGCTTGCCTTCAGAATTTGTAGTTGTTCCATCACTGGGCTTTTAAGAGGAGACTGGACAGCCACTTGTCTGGAATGGTATAAGGTCTCCTGCTTGGAATGGTATAAGGACTCTGTCAGCGTTCCAAGCAACAACCTCCAGAAGGAAAAAAAAACCTCCAAGAAAGAAAGAAAGAAAGAAAGAAAGAAAGAAAGAAAGAAAGAAAGAAAGAAAGAAAGAAAGAAAGAAAGAAAG